>PVIU01006926.1:0-96620 GCA_004026605.1 Ondatra zibethicus | reverse complement strand
GTCTGTACATTGAATATCATACTCAAAGAGTTATTATTAAAATGTTTCCATGATTGCTCTTCAAGATATTTTCTCCAAAGAATTTTATAGTTTCAAATGTTAGATTTATGTCTTTTATTTATTGAAGTTGAATATTGTATACACATAATGTGAGAACCTAATTTTGTTCTTGTTTGCAGGTGGATTTTGTTAGTTTTATTGCACTGTGACTAAATACTTCGAAGAAACAACTTAATGAAGGAATGATTGTCTTTGTTTAGTTTCAAAATATTTGGTCATTTCAGTCATTTTGACAGGGGACATATCATAGAGCTGAGTAATGGTCAGGAAACAGAGAGAGGAAATTCAGGAAGGAACTGGGCCCAGATGAAGCTCTCAACGACCCACCTCAATGACCTAATTCCTCTGAGTATGCCCTACATTTATGTTCTCCATCTACTGTTATGAATGTTATGAATTTGTCAAGCGATTGATCAGCTGATAAAGGCCCTCAGAGTTCATTGATTTCCAAAAGTACACAAGGAATGTGTCTATGACTGACATTTCCTATTCGTCATGCATGTTTATCTAGCTTTCTCAACATGATTTTTTAAAAGAATTGTGTTTTCTTTATAGTGTGTTATTTATACACTTTTCAAAGATCAGCCAATTATGTACGCATGGCGTTATGTCTGGGCATTCTATTCTCTTCTCTTGAGCTATGAGTCCATTGTAGGTCATTCATGTTAAATTTCTATAGCTTTGCAACATACTTTGAAGTAAGGAAATGTAACTTTTAGATTTTTTTTTCTTTTTGTTCAAAATTGCTATGCCTATTTTGTCCTTTTTGTAGATGTCATATGAATTTTAGGATTTTTTTTCTGGTTTTGGAAAAATCACTGGCATTTTGTTAAGGATTACATTGATCCCATTGGTTACCTAAGTAATAAGGATTTTTTTCACTTTAAGAGTCAGTTCCACAATAGCATGCTTCCAAAGTTCTTTAATATCCACATTTTTCTTTTCCCATTTTTGGAGCATTGTTTATGACTCAATACTTGACTTCAGTCAAATTATTTAATAACTCTGAACTTTGGGTTTATTATATCTAAGTGTTAGGGTCTTTGAAAATCCAACATGATGATTTGGAAATGGTTAATCATGACCTCAATTCAGAGGTATTAGTGACATTTTTGCTTAAAGCATGAGGAAAGAAATTGTAAGTCATCCTGTTTCCTGAAGACCACATCCTCAAAAAAAGACTTACCTCAATGCATAGCTCTTTATTGTCAAATTTTATGACATTTTTGCTTGGTGTTTAAATAAAGGGGTGGATCACAGAGGCAAGCTTGTTACAGAAAGTCCAATTGGTTTAATTAGCAGGCTTGGATAGAAACTCTCCACTAATTCTGTGTCAGACAATATCGACACTTATAAGACCCCTAGTAGTACATCTTAAGGCTTGTCTACATACCTACATTTTCTGTTTGTTTTACTATTTGAAGAACTGGAGCTTGAACACAGGTCTTTATGTATATGAGACAAATGTTCTTCCACTAAGCTATATACCCAGGGTATTTCTATTTAATAATTTGAGGTAGATCCTTGCTAAGTCACCAAGTATTGAACCTGTGATTCTCCTGTCTCATTCTCCTTGGTAAATGGCATTACAGTCCTGCACTATCAAGCCATGCTCTAAATATATTTAAGGGTTGTTTAAATCCCTTTGGGGATAGTTTCAAAGACAGAAATGAATGGTATGGGCCCATAATTCATCCTATTCTTGCTTTGTGCTACACACTATATACATGATGGTTCCCTAGGCATTCTCAGGGAGGGCTTTTGAGATGATCATACCCACAGCCCTTGTTGATTGTTTGAAATGCCCAGCTAGCTAGTGTCAGATCAAAGATTTAACCTTAGGTTTTCTGACATCAAAGTCTTGTTTTCCCAATTGTGATGATTTGTATTAATCATGAACTGTTGACAAGATATAGACTCATCTGGGAGATTATCCTCTGGGATTTTCTGTTAAGTGTTTACTTATTTCAATCACAGAGGTAGAAAAACTCACTCAGCACAGGTAGCACTATGCCCCAGCTGTAACTCTGGACTGTATAAATTGAGAAAGAACATGAGTAATAGTATATATTAATTTCTCTGTAGATGCAATGTGCCCATCTGTTTCCCTGCCTTGATGGACTGTACCATTGACCTATAAGCCAGAATAACCCTTTTCTCTCTTAAGTTGCTTTGTCAGAGTATTTTATCACAGCAATCAGAACAGAATCTGAGACCTTGACACACAATTTTTCTCCACTGAAAAGAAAGGGATATTGAGATCCTATCACCTTCTAAAAAAGAAAATCCAAAACACTGAATGCTGCCAGGAACAGAATCACATTGGTACCCCGAGGTGCTTAGTGATCCAAAAGGAAGTGAAACTCACTTAGGGTAAGGAACATAATCATAAAAGTAAAAGCTTCCTTCCACATCATTAACCCTGTGACTACATAGCATCTGCAGAGTTGCTGCCTTCTTTCTGCACATGATGATGGCAGAGAAGTGGAAAAGAAAAAACAGGCACAGAGAGATCCCTGTGTTCCCTTGGCCACATGCACATTTTTCTCCCTAAAAGCTACTGATAAACAAAGACTCATTTTAGCACTAGCATCCAATAAATTTATTTGCTTGTTAATGAACTTTCCCCAGTTCATGGTTTTATTCCTCCCTAACTAGGAACATCAAAATGTCAACATGTCCTCAGGGGTATATCATCCTCATGATCTGAGCTTGAGAAGAAGATTAGACTGTGGTCTGTTTAAGAGCATGGGCCACCTAGAGAATCAAGTTATCAGAGAATTCAACCATGGATGGACAAGCATTGTAGATTCATAGATGAACAGGGTGTTAGAAGAGGAAGGACTCTGAGAGCTAATCCTTTATTGTTTTCTTTCATTTTTAAGGCCCTTTTCCCTTCTGTAGCTTCCCTTCGTATGCCACTGATATTAGTAGATCAAAAGATTCAAAGTCAGCTATCATTGTATATGACACAAGAATTTGCATTCTATTACACAGAAAGCAGAAAGGAGAAATGGAGAAAAGGAAAGACAATACAGTTCAACCTGGGACTGGCAGGATTCTGGCGCTCATTAAGGACATACATATCTTAACATGACTCCATCATTATCACTGCTGCTTGTTTAGGTCTCTGCTTGCCTGCTGTTTCTGAAGGGGCAGACAGCTCTTGCCTTTTCCTCGGGAAGGCTTGTCCTTCGCTCCCTCTCTGACAATGATTTCTGAAGGTTTATATTAGCTATTTTCTCATTACAGTGATAAAATAAATCTTGAGAACAAGCAGCTTAAAGTAGGAATGTACTTATTTTTCTCAAGGTATGAAGAGACATAGTCTACCATGCTAATGAAGGCAGGGGTGGAGGCACAGGACACTGGATACCTTGTGTCAAGAGGAGTGGGCAGGAATTGGAGACAAACTATAAAACCTCAAAGTATGATCCCCAATGACTCTCATACAATCCCATTTCCTAAAGCCTCTTCTACCATTCCAATTAGCACCTGGATAGTAAATATTTGAACATGTCTACTGTAGAACATTTCACATTCAAATGACAATAGGGTCTGGCTGTCTTTCCTGCCCCCATTCTGGCAGGTGACTTAATCCAGCAGTGAACAAGAGCAGGTCCAGTTAGTCAAGTGAAAGGGAACATCAGACTCTCCTAGAATATGAAGAAAGAGAAATTCTTCTTCCCTAATGTTGCAGTACCCTTGAACCATCTCACAATAAAAGCCTGATTGTCTACATTATTAGAGACAAAAAAAGCCAAAAAAAAAAAAAACCCCAAAAACAAAAAACAAAGCCTGAGAGGTAACAGTGTGACCAGACAAAGCTCAAGCTTCTTGAACTCTCCAGTTCTCCAGAGCCAGACAAGGAGGCAGTGTAGTAACTGTGAGGCAGCCTTCTGTCAATAACTCCTCTGAAGATGCAAAGTAGCAAAAAGCTAAATATGCAATTATCACATGACCCAACCATTTGATTTCTAATTAGCATGTGAGAGAATTTCAATGCATGCACAAAAAAGTACCCTTATTCACATAGTCACAGAATATTTATGCCCTTCCAGCACCAAACTGGCAACACCACAAATGTTTATTAATAAATGGATGATTAAAATGTTATGTCTCTTAATAAGATGAAGTAGTACTCAGCAATTAAAAATAATAAAATATGCATGTAGTGTGAAATTCTACTTGTAAAACTCATAGAAAATGCAAGCTATTGATAATAATAGGAATGAAGTCCATAGTTGCCTAAGGGGCAAGGATTGATTAGGATAGGACTCCAATGAGTCATAAACTTTTGCAAATGGGGGACTTGTTTATTTTCTTTTTGTCATTATACACACATCAACATACATCAAACTATATAATGTAAAAATGTGTGTGTTGCTACTTGGCAATTATGTCTCATTAAGTTTGTTGACAGTAAGAGAGATAAAGTCTGTGTCAGTCTTAATCCCTGAGTTAAGCCTAGGACCCTGTTTGAAAAACTGTTGATCCCACACTTTATGTGAGTCTTTCCATAGAATGCTTTATACTGAATTACACTAAAATCTAATTCTTAAACAATGTGAAATTGTTGCATTTATTGGGTCTCTTAGTTGAACTATGGTGGACTCTGTGATTCGAGCAAGAAGTTGTTTTTAAATTAGTTCCATGTGTATATTATGCTTAGAACAGCTACCTGGTCATTGAGTTCTATCCTATGTGCCTTGTCTAGGCAAGATGGATACACAAAATCTATTTGGGTCATATTAAATTTATGATGAATAAGAAATGAGAAGTTGTAAAACCAAACCGAATTGGCAAATATATGGCTTCATATGATACAAACAGTATCCAAATTTTCTTTTTTTTCTTCATTAACCCTTTTAAAAAATAAATATGTTTATTTATTATTCCACATCCCGGTTGCAGTTTCCTCCACCTCCTCTACTCCCAGTCCCTCCCCACAACCCCCCTTTTCCAAAACCCCAATTTACCCTTCCTCTATTTCTGTTTAGGGAGACAGGTCTCCCATGAGCATAAACAAAACATGAAATACCAACTTACAGTAAGAATACCGACTTTCCCATGTATTAAAGCTGGACAAGGTGACCCAGTATCAAGAGTAGGGTCCCAAAAGCCTGTAAAAGAAAGTCAGAGATGGCCACTGTTTCCATTGTTAGGAGTTCCATAAGAGGACCACCCTATACAACTGTAACATATATACAGAGTGTCTATGTCAGTCCTGTGCAGACTTCCTGGTTCTCAGTTCAGTCTCTGTGAGCCTCTATGAGCCTAGGTCAGTTGATTCTGTGATTTGGAATGTCCTCCTGTATACGTGTTGCTCTTATTGGTTAATAAATAAAGCTGTTTTGGCCTATGTCAGGGCAGAATATAGCCAGTCTCAAAGAGATTTATTAGAAGGATTAGGCAGAGTCACAGATATGCCATGTAGCTGCTAGAAGGAGACAGACATCAGACTGGAAACTTACCGGTAAGCCACAGTCTTGTGGCGATACACAGATAAAAAGAAATGGGTTAATTGAAGTTATAAGAGTTAGCTAGAAATATGCATGAACCATTGACCAAATAGTGTTTGAATTAACATAGTTTCTGTGTAATTATTTGGGTCAGGGTGGCTGGGAATCAAACAAACAGCCTCTGCTTACAAAATGGCACGAACTGTTTAGGGCATGGATTCTCATAAGACCTAAAAAAAGCTTAAGCAAGAAAAAGAGGGCTTTTAGACCCACAAAAACAGGAGTCAATTGGAGCTTCTTGGTAGCCTCATTTTTTTTTCAGATAGGCTCTGTTTGCTGGTGTAGAAAAATTGATCCTTTAAGAGAAGGTTTCTTGACTCATTATTAGTAGCAAAAACTGTATGACTTCTTTAAGAGATGGCTTCTGGGTTCATACAGGAAGCATAAACTGGCTCTTTGGGAGGTCCTGCATTTAAATGGGGTCTGTGAGCAATGTGCTACTAGTTGCTTAATGGAGCTGGGGTGGTGAGCAAGACTCACAGAGGCAGTGAATATACCTCTGCCATACTGAATGGGGCAGAGCCATAGGCAGGACTGTGGAGTTGGCCCTAGCTGACCCACTTAGCATTTAGATAAAAAAAGAAGTTACTCATAGTCAGAAAATGATTACAGATTTGCAACAAAAACATATTCAGACAAAAAAAGATCTCTGAATGGGTCACAGTGTTGGGCAAATGTATAGGAGCTTATGAAAGAGAAGAAAGAGTACAGAAAGCCTCAGATTAAAGTAGTAAAGATAATAAAAATGTTTAGAAGAAACAGAGTAAAAAATAAGCCACATAAAGATGGAAAATACACAGAGAATCTGAATTATGTACAGTATTGTGTTTTCTTTTAATTTCTCTTACTGTGAATGAGCTAAGTACAGAGAGACAGTTCATTGTACAGGGTGCTACGTTAAACCTGTACATATATTTTAAAGGTATCTTGACTTCAAAATTTGAGTCTAAGGATGTGTTACTTTGGAAAAGAGCTTCTGCTTTTGTTTCCACAGAGGATGGGAACCTGCGGATTCCTTCCAGGCTAGTGTGGTTTGATGGAACAAGACCCCTGAAACGTCTGTGTGAACCCTAAAAATATTTCATCCGAAAAGCAATGTCTAACTTCCTAAAGTGATTGTTATAAACATTTGTTTTCATTTGAAGGGGGTTGATTATAAATGGGTCAATGGTCACAGTCATTCTCTTTCTAAAAAGGGGGAAGAGATATGATATAAAGATGAATACTTTACATTGGTATGGCTCTTAGTATGATGATACAAATTTAAGGTCAGTTTGTTACACTGTGTGTATATATATCTGTTCTTGTTTAAGGTATTGTGTTTGTGCAGCACATGTAAAAATGTAATATATAATTAAGAAATACAGGTTAATATATAGTCATCTAAAATCATCAAACTTTTAGTCATGTTAGGTTTTCTAGATTTACAGAGATATAATTCAGTTAGATAGATGATCCTTAACACTTCAAAGACCTACAGAATATGGCATTTAAAAGTTTTTAAGAACTTAGACCTTTCTCGAAAGTGAGACATATCTGCTTCTGGTAAAAATTGGGCTAAGCATCAGTCTGGTCACAGGAGATGGTCTGTTCAGGCTATGTATCTGCTATTGCTAGGAGTCTTAGCTGGGGTCATCCTTGTAGATTCCTGGGAGATTCCATTGCACCACGTGTTTACCTGACCAGTATTCAGTTTTTCAATATAAGTCATGACAAAATCCAACATTAGTGGAATAGAAAATTGTCTCAATCATAATCCAAGGGGAAAGGATTTATTGTTGAAAAATTGTATGTCTGTTTGTGTATGTGTGTGTGTGTGTGGTGCAAAAATCCAAGAAACCATTATTGTAATACAAGAATATTTATATTGTTGGTTGTTGTCTGTTATGTGAATTCTTACTTATACTTTAAAAATAGCATCAGATGTGTGCTAAATCTAGTAATATATAGAAGTTTCAGCTTTGTTAGATGATTTTTTTCTTAACCTAACCTCATTTGAAACAAGAATCTGACTAAAATATATTCATTAATATAGTTGTGTGAAATTCTAAGGACCTCAATGCACAGTCAACCTAACTAAATGTTATCCACCATTAACTAGCCTTTTTGTCCTATTTGACAGCCACATCATATGAAGAATTAATTCATTAAAGTCCTGTCGCTATGAAGCAAAGTTGGATTGCATTTTCTTCTATTGCCAACAAGTAAAGTTTTATATTATAGAGAAAAGAGAGCATTTTAGCAAAGTCTGATTTGCTAAACCCAAGACTTCATTCTTTTCCAACTCACAATGACTCTGCTCAGAATAATAATGGCAACATTAAAAACATGATATCAAAGACATTTATGATAATTCTCTGTCTTCAGACAAAGCTGAAGCTAAATCCCCTCTGAGAACAAATGGTATCAATTCTGAATTTTTACAAACAATATCGGACACTCCCCTTGTCACTGTAAGTACCTGACTACTCCTGGACCTGAAAACCCTTCTTCAGTTTGAACAGTACAGCGTGTACCGAGCAGAGGACACGCAGTATGGTAGGGGGTCCCTTATGTTTTGCTGAATGTCTCTGAGGCCTTTCAAAAAGTACATAATATTCAATGTCTCAGTTTTTTCCTTGACCAAATGGAAACTACAATTCATGGCCTGTGTGCCCATTTTGGCAGTTAAAAACGAAAAGACCAGGAAAGAGAATATGAGCCACAAAGTGCTTTAACACCTTACTTAAGTAACAGTCATCATCATAATGGACTTACTTAGGCATAGAACCCATATCTCTAAGAGCAAAATTTTAGTTGTAATAGTTAGAAGTAGAGAGATTTATTACTAGAAGTGAACAACATACTTGTGAAAACCCTTTTAATATAGATTTTACAGACATAAATTATGTCTTCATCTATGACAGTAACCACTGCTACATCTGGTAGGCCCAATACAAAGTCTGTCCCCAAGGTCCTTAAATACCCAGTGTTTTCCTGAGCAATCTGCACTCCACAACCATCAAAACATCTCCCAACACTGATTCTGGTGCTTTTTTTCTTTCCTCTAAGAAGTCTTTATTAAGTCCTCCACCTCTTCTGGGCCCTTGAGGCCAGGGAGGTGATTAATGGCCCCTGAATTATGATCCAACCAGAAGGGCTGTTGGTGGAAATTTATACTCAGTGTGGTAAGCTAGAATTCTTTCAGCCCAGGTAGTCGACATTCATTGCAGAATTTAATTGTAAGAGTAGTAGTTAATGAGAGCACAGGGGAAGAGGGTAGCCCAGGAACTGAGAATCTGGGCTGAAGGCCAGTGCTCTCAGCAGTGAAGCTACAGCTGGGAGGGATGAATCATGAAGTGGACAAACTGCCACTGCAGAGTGGGTTTCTAATCACTCTGATATTTTTTCAAGGAGAAAACTAAAAGCATACAGAGATGGTATGAGGGTGATTGGAATGATAGTTCTTTTGTAATAAGTTCCTTGTCTTTTATGAATCTGTAGGCATAAAGCTATATATCTATCAAGGTTAGTTTCCAAAAAAGTACTTTAATATTAGATATTACCAATATGTTTTACAAGTGAGATGAATTGAAGTTAAGAAAGGTCTAGTGACTTATCCAAGATCATACAGAATGCCTTAGTTTTAGGATTCTATGCAGATTGTTTCTGACTTTAAATATCTTTGCTGATGTCACTGATACTGCTTCATTCAATATTCTTGGCTTTTATAGTGACTGTATAATTACCATAAGCAAAGAACTCATTTTATTTACATCTGCATAGCACAATCAAAGTTTCTCAATAAAGAAGCTGTGATTTATGTAGGAAATATTTCCAAGGATCTGTGGCCAGGATGAGACAGAACTTAATATTCAAACCAAAGTCTGTCTGCTTGGAAGATAATTATGATTGGCTGAAAGTCCTATGAATTACCAATACTGTCACTATAATGACTAATGTTGAGATCCCAATAGCATCTATAAATATATTCAAAACTTGAGATGTTGCTTGATTTGATCAGAAGGGCTAGTTGGTTTCAATGTGGTCGGATTAGATGAGTTGAGGGCAACAGGGTGAGAATGTTAAAACGTTTTTATATGTATTAGCTTGCCTTAAATATGATCAGCTGAAGAGGACAGAGATACCCTGTTTCCTTAATTGATTATAGCCGTTATTGTTCCACAGAATCAGTAGGGATCAAGAATTCAAAGTTTTAGACTCAACCTCTGTCCACACTGAAAGAATTTAGGGATCAATGAAACCATATTGTTGTATGTGACTAAAAGATTAGGTGAACCTGACTGGCAAACGCCTGAAAACATTTGAGTAAACTAATTATGAGACCAAAAAAGTACATGTCTGTGCTATGATTGTTGCAGAGTTCCCATCAACCATTATCACTGGCAATTTCACTTTTCAATAGAGTTTTATTTATTTTCATTTGAAATTATTTTCTGTTGTGAAAACAGGACTATTCTGGCAGTGTCAGTTGGTTAGGAGGAGATTATATTTCCAACACTAGCCTTTGTGCTGACCAATCTACTGAGTGTGTCTTGCCTTTCCCAGCTACCTCTACCTGGCTATTAATATATGTTTCATTTTCTTTCTAATTATCAAATTATTCTTTATTCCAAGTAAAAATTAGAAATGTATTCATGCATTCGACCAATATTTGCTAAATACATATTATGTATCAGGAACTTTTCATTTTTCTTTTTATTTTATTTTATTAACATTTTTTCATTTATTTTACATACTGACACCACAGTTTCCACTTCCTCTTCTTATTTCCTTCCCACTCTCCACCTCCCATCTGCACCCCTCCCCATCCACTCCATCCATTCCTCTTCTGGCTGCATTCAGAAAGGGGCAAGTCTCCAGTGGACTTGAACAAAGAATGGCACATCAAGTTGCTGCAGTACCAAGCTCCTTCCCTTGCGTTAAGGCTGGGTGAAGGAATTCCGCATAGGGAACAAGTTCCCAAAAGCCAGCAGGGGCCAGTCCTGATCTCACTGTTAGGAGTCTTACAAGCAGACACAATTGTCACACTCATGCAGAAAGCCAAGGTCAGTCCCATGCACGGTTCCTAACTATTGTTCCAGAGTCCGTGAGCTCCCTTGAGCTCAGATAAGCAGTCTCTGTGGGTTCTTCCATCATGACCTTGATGCCCCTGGATCCTACAATCCCTCCTCCTTTCCTTCAGCAGGGATCCCAGAACTCAGCCCAGTGCTTGGCTTGGCTATGGGAATCTGCTCAGGAAATTTCTAAATGCCAAAGGCATAGAGATAATAAAGTCAGTCCAGAATCACTTCACATAATGGAGCCACAAATAAGACTGTGTATGTGTTTATTTATGTGAGGAGGTTGTGGGATAGCAACTCTAAAACATTCTGCAGCAGTCCCAAAAACATGCTTTAAATTCCTCACATGGCATCAGGGCCATGCCAATCTGGGTGGCCTGTGCCACCTAGGGCCATGAAGACAACCAAGTCCAGGTTACTGCCAGAGACTATGTTTGGGTCTGTGGTCCTATCAGAGTCAAGGTCTATGATGTCCATGGCCCATGGTGCTGCCATAGGTCACACAGAAGCCTGGGGTCTAGGCTGCCTCCTATGGTCATGTTGATGTCTGAGGGCCATGCTGTTGCTGAGACCATGACAGGCTAGGCCAGGGCTGCTGCTGAGGGTCAGATCTGGGTCTGTGGCCCTACCACAGCAAAGGTCTATGCTGATGTTTGTGGGTCCTGATACCGATCAGCACTTGTGCCCATGTTGGTGTCCAAGGACCTCACTGCCATGAGGGCATTCCAATTCAAGTGGCCTGTGTAGCCACATGGATCAGGCCTGGGCTGTTGCCATGGGCCATGTTTGGGTTTCATGACACAATAGCAGTCAAGGTCTGGGCTGGTGTTAAAGGCTTATGTTACCATGGAGGTCATAGAAATTGCACATGTTGAAATCCGAGGGGCCTGCTGGATCAGCCCTGTCTTTCACTGGCCCTGGGATAGCTGGCCCTGCCCTTCAGTGGACACTGCAGCAGGAGAACTGACACTCGCCCCACCCCCAGTCATGGGAGGGCTGATCCCAGCACTTGGGATAGATGGCCCCACCCTTCACCACAGGACTGGGTGTAACTGGAGATGCTCTTTCATCTCCTGACTGCCCAGACCCGAATAATCACACAGAAACTGCATTAATTACAACATGGTTTGGCCAATGACTTAGGTGTAATTCTAGCTAGCTCTTACATCTTGAATTAATCCATTTCCATTAATCTGTGTATCACCACAAGGCCTAGCAGGAAGGTTCTGGGCATCTGTCTCCTTTGGCAGCTACATGGCATCTCCCTGACTCTGCCTACTCAATCTGTTCCAGTCTGGCTATATTCTGTCCTGCCATAGGTGAAAGCATCTTTATTCATTAACCAATAAAAGTAACAAATATACAGAAGGACCTCCCACATCATGGGAGAGCTGATCCTGATGACATGGGCCTAGGATAGCTGCTTTGTCTGTCTCCTGAGGAAGGAGTCCCAATTGCCCAGACCAAACAGCTAGGCTACCACCCAGACCCACATCCTGGACCTTGGGTTGGTTCTCCAGGCTTTCTTTTAGACCACCAATTAACTCCAAAATCATGACACAGAGACTTATTAATTACTAGTCCTTTCCTAGCTTAGGTTTGTTTCTGGCTAGCTCTTTTAACTGAAAAAGTTAACCTGTTTATCTACCTATTGCCTCAGAAATTCCAGCCTTTCTTTCTGTATGTCTTATTTTTCTGCTTACTCCACTGTCTGGCTGGCTGGTGGCTGGCTGGTTTCTGGCCCTAGCTGTGTCCCCTTCTTTCTCCCTCATTCTCTTCCGTCTTCCACCTTTCTTCTCAAACCTAGATTTTCCCTCCTATCCTTTCTCTGACCAATCAGCTGCCTTAGGCAGGAAAGGTGAAACAGAGACATATCTTTTCATAATGAAACCCAAAACAAATGAAACATAATCTTACACTGTAAAACAAACACAGCAGAAACAAGTGTAACACACCTTAACACCCTAAGAACTGACCCATCTATGACCTGCTGGACGGTACTGCAGAACAATAACTGCAGGACCTCCATGGCTTGGGGCAGCAACAGGATATACATAAGGAGTTTCAATGAGGGTCTAGTGATAATGGTGTGCCAGAGGCCTTGAACCAGACCAAACACGGATTGCAATGAACATTTTGTAGGTGGGACTGAGTGGACAAAACAGGTATACTGCATGACACACTGCAGCTCCCCATGGCAGTAGTATGAAAGAAGAACTGTTGGAAAGATCAAAGAGGTAGGTGGGGTTTTGTTTGTTTTATTTAGTTTTGCTTGTAACTAATTGGGGGGACATAATTCAGGAACGAGATGTGGATATAGAGGGACTGGCAGATGAGCAGGATTAGGGTGTGTGGTGTAAAATTTCCAAGGAATCAATAAAGCATTATGCCAATAGAATCCTCACATAGTTACAATGGTGTAGGGTAAAAATAAAACTGGAGTAAAGTAGATAAGCAAAGAGTGATGGAAGAAGAATCTAGAGAAGGAGGTAGAAGTCGGTCAGAAGTCGGTAAATCTTGCTAGCTACACCAGGTGTATGAGGCATAGCATGCTGCAGTGAGGCAAGTGAAAACAGACACAACAAAACTCCTGGCTTCTGCAGGCCATCTTTATGACAGAATAAACTAAATTCCTTTGGAAAGATGTTTGGAAACCATACAGATTTCTAAATCTGTATCACTTACGTACACACAGCTCTTGACATCAGTAAAGTGTATTACAAATTGTGGCAATGGATATAGCCCAGGATTCTTGATTGTGGAGATTTTTTATTGAACCATTCAGTGTCTGAGAGAGCACCATAAAATGTATGTTCACAAAAGGAGGGGGAAAATATTGCACTTTAGATGTTGACTATTCACAAGTCCAGAATTATTCCACTCTGTTCTGAGCTGGACCACATGGATGACCACTTTCCTCATGCCCATATGTTACTACTGCAATAGGAAAATGCCAGTCTTAGAAGAAACTCAAGCAAAGACACATCAGAGATGAAGCATTTTCTCCCTTGGGCTATGGATTTAACTGCTTCAATTTGTCAACAGAGAGGATTGCATTGACTCTGCATCATTTTTTAGTTTAGTGATGCTTGAAAATTTGCACTACATTTTTTTCAGGAGAATGTTGCAAAAGTGATGAATTAAAGAAATACAAGGAGGAAGAAGGGAGGAGGGAAGGAGGGATGTAAGGAGAAAGAGAAAGAGAGAGAAAAACCTAGGGTGGGAAAAAGGAGAGACAGAGAAAGCAGACTATCTGTGTCCTCAAAGATGAAGTGATGATGTAACTCCAGCAATGGGCAGTTTTAGATAACTTTTCCACTTGGAGCACTTATTCTTTGTAGCTTTTGGTCAAATCACAAAAAGTGAAATATCTCTAAAAGATATGATATGGGAATTCATGTTCTTAAGATAAATGGTCTTTGGGCAAATTAAAAAAATTACAAATGTATTTATTTCTACTCTATTTTGTATCTTTATCTATTATACACACATACACAGTGTCGTGTGCATGCACATGCATACATGCACGCACACACACACACACACACACACACACACACACACACACATGCACACATGATACACTCTTCACTGCCAGCATCAGCAAAGATAAGACAAGCTGCCCCCTTAGTAGGATATACAACTGGCTGCTGAAAACCAGTAACAGACATTTCTAATCAACCCCAAGGTCCTGGTTTTTTGGAATTCTGAAGGAGACATCAAGTGGCAATTCCAACCCCTGCGGCCTGAGTTTTAGGGGTGAACACATTTGTAACACATAACAACTAAACTAAAGCCCAGCTGCTTCCAAGTCCACACGCGGGGCTGTGGTACCACCTTTCTTTCCAAGAAGGCACACGGCATAAAGTTTGGAGTTCTTCCAAATGGTTAGGAGCTGGAGCAAGATACCTCTAAATGCTTACCTAGTGATAAATGTTGTCACCAGTACTCATGGCACTTACTGCCTGGTGCTTATGAGAAAGGACAGTGATTTATAACTGAGTTATGTGTCTGAATAGGGTAGAGAAAAGGGTGTCCTGTGCAAAGTCTGAGGTTGGTTTCTTTGGCTAAAGCAAATAGCGACTATTTTTCTATTCTCTAATGAGCATCAAATTTCATTCTGATGCATTTTCAGTTTTTTCCCATCCCCCTTCTCCAAGTTTTTTTCTGATTAGTTCCTAAAACCAACCCAGGTGGACTTATGCCAAAGGAAAAAGAAGGAAGAAGAGAAAGAGGTATTATTTAAGTATCTTAATGTAGTAGGCATCAGCATCTTCATATAGTTTTCCTGTTCACCATCCCAATCTTAATCAGGGGTAATTTATTTCAATTCTCAAATGATGACACTCACCCAGGGTTCACAGAATGGATAGGTAATAGAACTACAATTCAAATTCAGTTCCATCTGACTCCCAGGATGTCTTTGCATCCTCCTTTACATGATACTTCTCTATCTGCCATGTAGATCTTCCTGATTCTTGTCCTGCATAGTAATTTAATGAGCACAAACTTTCTATTATATGCTAGATATTAAGGAATCAAAAATATATAAACTAGAATGCCCATGTAGAGGCAGATTCTAGCCTGCATTTCCATGTATGCTGAAGACTTGGAGTTGATAAAGACCCCACATCAGTAAGTACATCATAAGACAGAATATTTATTCATTCATTTATTAATTCTTTCAGCAAAGGTTTACTAAAAAACTATTCTTGCCAGACTTTATTCTATGCTAGCGTTTATCAGTCCTGGCTGCATATTAAAATAACCTGATACACTTAAGAAAATACTGATCCTTAGCTCATTTAAATAATTCTATTTAAAGCTCATTGGCTGGGATCCTGGCATCCATATACTTTAAAAACATCCTTGGGAAGTATAGGAAGCAGGTAGGGTTGAAAAACACTGTTCCAGGCCCTGAAGGACATAGAACTGAATAAACAGGATAAATACTGATTGGATTCTAGGCTATGTGTACCCCTTTGTCATATGTGAGATGGCGTAAACGGAGAGAGGGAGGAAGATAAGATTGTAAGTCTGGATTGCACATAAATCATGTTGAGCCTTAAATTCAAGGTACTTTGGATGATTTGAAGCAGGATTATGACTTGAGAACAGAAGTACCTTCATATTTTTCATTTCTATAGTCTATACTGAGTAAAGGAGTTTTCTTTTAAGAGGTAAAATGATGTAGTGTTCTATGTTGTACCTCTCTCTCTTTCTCTCTCTCTCGTGTGTGTGTGTGTGTGTGTGTGTGTGTGTGTGCGCATGTGTGTGTAAGTTCCTATAATCAATTAACTTCGAATCTAGTGTGTATATTTGTGTATGGGAGGAAGTGATGTAAAGGAATAGCTCTGATACACTAATACATACAGGCTCAGAGGTGACATGAGTTAGAATGTGACATCTGATTTGGTGGGGCAAGTCTAGGTGACAACTTTGCATGGCTTTGAGTTGCAAGGGTCATGAATGAACATGTAGAAAAGCAGAATAATAATCACATAGGTGGAGGGGATGTTACTTACAAAACAAAGATGGAGAAACTGGCGCTGTTCTAGGTTTTCAGGCAGTTCAATCTGATTGAACAAAAATGCAAGAAAGGCCAGGTGGTGGTGGTGCCTACCTTTAATCCCAGCACTTGGGAGGCAGAGGCAAGTAGATCTCTGTGAGTTCTCTCAGCTTGGTCTACAAAGAGAGTTTTATGTCAACCAAGACATATGTTATGCAAAGAGTGACCCTGTTTTGAAAAAACAACAAAACGAAAAGAAAATATAGAGATTACTAGTTAGAAAAGTCAGCTGAGCTCAAGAAACAACTTTGGTCATGAGAAAGAGTGTCTTCATTTGAAATAATGCTTTCTCACTGGTAAAATAGTAAGTTTTAGATTTAGAGCTACGCTGGAGAGGTTCTTCTGGTGCCTCTGTGGATAAGAATGGTTGCTGGAAGGCACTAGAAGCCAGAAACCTAGATAGTGACAGTCATAGATGACAAGAAAAGAGAAAATCTCATTTAGTGGAATAAAAGTTTTCTTTGAGAGGTCAATGTTTTATTGAGTCTTCTCTCCCTGTTTCGCTATTCTAAAACTATCAAAATATATGGGGTTTTGAAGAAGACAAACGTGCCATAAATGTGTGCTAAAAACACTGTAGAATGCGTTTGCTCTGCCTTCACTCCTCTTTAAGGACACCCTCACATGCCCACCACTCAACTCTGCTGACTCTTAGTGTTCTATGTTGGCTGTTAATAGCTATTGAGATGAATAAGCAAACCACACTAAGTGGAAGCATTTATAAACTCAGAAGATTTTGCAGTTGGGTATCATATTCTGCATTTGTGAGGCACTTTCAAATCATGAATAACATCTATATGGGCTTCAGAATGAATCCAGAATCTGGATGAGTTTATTTCTTTGAGAAACAAAAAAATTCCGTGTTTAGATTTTCACTGCACAATCAGATCAATTTTCTCCTTTAAAATATTTTTAAACAAAATACAGTTGTATTATCCTTTTTCCTCCCCTTTCTCCCTCCAGGCCTTCCCATCTACATTCTCTTGAGCACCTCTCATATTTTCTTCTACTCTCAAGTTGTTAGCATCCCTTTTTGGGTCAAAATGTATTCACATTCTTCATATATGTCTTTTTTAATTAGGCAGGTGCATCAGTTCCTGATTACAGTTAGAGTTTGTATGGGACAGGAGTTTTTGGGAGAAACACAAATGTGGTCATAGTAGAAGGAGAAGGGAAGAAGAGAGATGTGGAGGTTTGTTGTGAAACTTGTTTTGAAGTCTAAACCATGATAAGACATAAGCAGAAACCTAATTGTTTACCTGTGAGCTCATCCCATGTTATCTCTCCAAACACAAACCTTCTTCCATCCTATGTCTCTGAAGGAAAGTCAAGCTATTATAATGACAGATGTAGAGGGAAGAGGATGAAGTAGTTCAGGACCATCTCAGCATCTTCTAACATCTCTAATTCAGAGTTTGCTATAATGACTAGCCCGTTTCTAATTCTTGCTACATGTATAAAGACAACCATGCCTATTTTACTTATAGTGTTTTTTTCTACTAAGTGCCCACTAGAAGTCATACATATATTCCAAACGTTTATTAAGTACTTGTATCACTAGCCGCATTTTATAGATAAAGAAGTTGAAGTTCTTTATCTATAAAAATAGATAAAGTGTTATTCATCTATTTGCTAAAGACTCAGGGATGCCACAGGCCTTAACATATTTAATTCTCAAACAATAACATAAAGTGAGGACTATAATTCTGTCCACTGTTGCTTGCAATGTGCTTTGGAGAGTAGCCCTGTTTCCTGCTCTGCTGGGCCTCTCCATGAAAGGAGATGCATCTTATTGATTGAGGATGACCTGGGATAGCAAAACGTGAGTGGAAATGGCAGGAGCTTTATTGATTGAAAGCTTTCAAATTTTGAGTCTGCTTTGTCATATTTCATTTTTCTTTGCCATTAAACTAACACAATCTAAGATTGAGGTTGCTCAGTCAGTGTGGGTCTCTAAATGAAAATAACAGAGGGAGAGTCATCACACCACACAGATAAGTAGAAATGAAGATGAAGCCTGCCATGTAAGGGTCATTTGTTACACTGCTTGAAGTGACTAATACAGCATCTGAAGAAACTGACAAAAGGAGAAGATGGGGCCTGAGAGAGAACAGGTGAAGGTGAAAGTTGAAGTACACATTATTTTGATCTGTGTGATTTTGGCCTTTGTGTTACTATTCTTCTGCATTTCTAACCCATGTAGTTTTCCTATATTTTACAGAGATCGCTTTAAAACAATAGCCATAAGTTACTTTTAAATAAATTATCGAAGGTATAGGTTCCAGGGGGAGGGGAGAAAATTGGATTAGGGCAGTGATTGGTGACTTCAGTCTACCTATAATTTCTCCCTAGTTTTTTTTTCTTTTTTATATAATTTTCTTTTTCTTCTTTAAAATTATTTTTACTGAGCTCTACATTTTTCTCTGCTCTTCTCCCTACCTCTCCCTTCCCCTTCAACCCACCCCCAAGATCCCCATGCTTTCAATTTACTCAAGAGATCTTGTCTTTTTCTACTTCCCATGTAGATTAGATCTATGTAAGTCTTTCTTAGGGTCCTCATTGTTGTCTAGGTTCTCTGGGATTGTGAGTTGTAGGCTGGTTTTCTTTGCTTTATGTTTAAAAACCACCTATAAGTGAGTACATGTCATAATTGTCTTTTTGTGTCTTGGTTACCTCACTCAAAATAATGTTTTCTAGCTCCATACATTTTCCTGCAAATTTCAATATGTCATTTTTTTTTCTGCTGTGCAGTGCTCCATTGTGTAAATATGCCACATTTTCCTTATCCATTCTTCAGTCGAATGGCATTTAGGTTGTTTCTAGGTTCTGGCTATGACAAACAATGATGCTACGAACATAGTTGAGCACATGTCTTTGTGCACAATAGAGCATCCTTTGGAGATATACCCAAAAGTGGTATTTCTGGGTCTTGAGGAAGGTTGTTTCTTAATTTTCTGCAAATCGCCACACTGACATCCAAAGGGCCTGTACCAGCTTGCATTCCCAACAGCAATGCAGGAGTGTTTCCTTTACCCCACAACCTCTCCAGCAAAAGTTGTCATCAGTGTTTTTGATCTTGGCCATTCTTACAGGTGTAAGATGGAATCTCAGAGTAGTTTTGATTTGCATTTCTCTGATGACTAAGGATGTTGAAGTTTTCCTTATGTGTCTTTCAGCCATTTTAGATTCTTCTATTGAGAGTTCTCTGCTTAGGTCTGTACTCCATTTTTTTTTATTGGATTATTTGTTCTCTTGGTGACCAACTTATTGAGTTCTTTGTATGTTTTGGAGATCAAACCTCTGTCTGATGTGGGGTTAGTGAAGATCTTTTCCCAGTCTATAGGCTGTCGTTTTGTCTTATTGACCATGTCCTTTGCTTTACAGAATCTTTTTCTTTTGTTTTTGTTTTTGATTTTTCCATATTCTCTAATTTTTCATTTAAAAATTTACACTTCCTCCCCTTCTCCCAGTCCCCTCCCACATCCCCTCCTCCCTCCTGGTGCTTCCTTAAGAGGGGCAGGGTACCCTGCCCTGTGGGAAACCCAAGGCCCTCCCCCCTCCATCCTGGCCTAGGAAGGTGTGCATCCATATAGACTAGGTTCCCAAAAAGCCAATACATGCAGAAGAGATAGGTCCCAGTGCCATTATCATTGGCTTCTCAGTCAGCCCCCATTGGCAGCCACGTTCAGAGATCCTGGTTTGATCATATGCTCATTCAGTCCTGGTCCAGCTGGATTTGGTGAGCTCCCATTAGATCAGGCACACTGTTTCAGTGGGTGGTCCAGCCCCTCACAGTCCTGACTTCCTTGTTCATCTTCTCCTACCTTCTGCTCTTTGACTGGACCTTGCGAGCTCAGTCCATTGCTCTGATGTGAATGTGGGTCTCTGTCTCTATCTCCATCCATCGGACGAAATTTCTATGGTGATGATCAAATATTCATCAGTGTGACTATGGGATAAGGCTAATTCAGGCACCCTCTCCTCTGCTGCCCAAGTACCTAGCTGGGGACATCCCCGTTGACACCTGGGATCCCCTCTAGAGCGAAGTCTCTTGCCAATCCTAAAATGACTCCCTTAATGTAGATATCTTATTCCCTTCTCCAATATCTACCCTTCCTCCATCTCCATCCTCCCACTTCCCCAAGCTATCCTCAGTCTTTCCCTTCTCCCTTCTCCCTCCCCTTTCCCTTTTGCCCACCCCCAACCCTACCTCTACCCCTATCCCCACTCCCGTGCTCCCAACTTTTGCCTGGTGATCTTGTTTGCTTTCAATTTCCAGGAGGATGGATATATATATGCTTTTCTTTGGGTTCACCTTGCAATTTGGCTTCTCTAGGCTTGTGAACTATAAGTCCTTTGTTTATGGCTAGGGTCCACTAATGAGTGAGTACATACCATAATCATCTTTTTGGGTTTGGGTTATCTCACTGAGTATAGTGTTTTCTATTTCCATCCGTTTGCATGGAAAATTCAAGATGTCATTGTTTTTTTACTGCTGAGTAGTATTCTAATGTGTATATATTCCACACTTTCTTGATCCATTCTTCCATTGAGGGGCACCTAGGTTGTTTCCAGGTTCTGGCTATTATAAATAATGCTGCTATGAACATAGTTACACAAATGCTTTTGTAGTATGATTGAGCATCTCTTGGGTGTATTCCAAAGAGTGGTATTGCTGGATCCTGAGGTAGGTTGATTCCCAATTTTCTGAGAAACCGCCACACTGATTTCCAAAATAGTTGCACAAGTTTGCATTCCCACCAGCAATGGATGAGTGTTCCCCTTACTCCACATCCTCTCCAGCATAGGCTATCATTAGTGTTTTTGATTTTAGCCATTCTGACAGGTGTAAGATGGTATCTCAAAGTTGTTTTGATTTGCATTTCCCTGGTCGCTAAGGAAGTTGAACATGACCTTAAGTATCTTTTGGCCATTTGAACTTCTTCTGTTGAGAATTCTCTGTTCAGATCATTACCCCATTTTTTAATTGGGTAATTTTTAATTGAGACTTCATCCTGATGGATTATTCCTGTTAAGAGTATAAAATGTCCATCTCTATCTCTTCTGATTTATTTTAGTTTGAAGTCGATTTTGTTCGATATTAGTATAGCCACACCGCTTGTTTCTTAGGGCTGTTTTTATTGGAAAACCTTTTCCCAACCCTTTACTCTGAGATAATGTCTGTCTTTGTGGTTGAGGTGTGTTTCTTGTAAACAACAGAATTTTGGATCCTGTTTTCATATTCATTCTCTTAACCTGTGCCTTTTTATGGGTGAATTGAGTCCATTTATATTAAGTGATATTAATGACCAGTGGTTATCAACTGCGGTTATTTGGGGGGGGGTGTAGAGTTTGTGTGTTTCCGTTCTTTGAGTTGTGCCAGTGGAGGGTTGTTAGATGACTGTGTTATTATGGGTGTTGTTTGCTTCCTTTAGTTGTGGTTTTCCTTCTAGTACTTCCTGTAAGGCTGGGTTTGTGGCTACGTATTGCTTAAATTTGTTTTTATCCTGAAATATCTTGTTTTCTCCATCGATGGTGAATGAAAACTTTGCTGCGTATAGTAGTCTGGACTTGCATCCATGGTCTCTTAGTGTCTGCAGGACATCTATCCAAGACCTTCTGGCTTTCATGGTTTCCATAGAGAAGGCAGGTGTAATTCTGATAGGTTTACCTTTATATGTTACTTGACCTTTTTCCTTTGCAGCTCTTAGCATTCTTTCTTTATTCTTTATGTTTTTGTTTTGATTTTTATATGGCGAGGGGATTTTTTTTTTTGATCCAGTCTATTCGGTGTTCTGTATGCTTCTTGTACCTTCATAGGAATATCCTTCTTTAGGTTGGGAAAATTTTCTTCTATAATTTTGTTGAATATATTTTCTGGGCCTTTGAGCTGTACTTCTTCTCCTTCTTCTACCCCTATTATTCTTGGGTTTGGTCTTTTTATGGTGTCCCAGATTTCCTGGATATTTTGTGATGAGAATTTGTTGGATTTTGTTGTTTTCTTTGATCAATGAGTTTATTTTCTCTATCGTACCTTCAGCATCTGAGATTATTCTATCTTTTGTATTCTGTTGGTTATACTTGTGTCTGTAGTTCCTGCTCGTTTACCCAGATTTTCCATCTCTACCCTACCCTCGGTTTGTGTTTTCTTCATTGCCTCCATTTCAGTTTTCAAGTCTTGAACTTTTTCCATTACCTGCTTGATTGCTTTTTCTTGGATTTCTCGGGGATCTTTGAAGGATTTATTCATTTCTCCTAACTTTTTGTTAGTCTTCTCCTCCATTTCTTTAAAGGAGTTTTTCACATCCTCTTTAATGGTCTCCATCACTTTCATAATGTTACGTTTAAAGTCGATTTCTTCTACTTCTTCTGGATTAGGTTGTTCAGGTCTTCCTGTTGCATATTCATTGGATCCTGGTGTTATCATGTCGCTTTTCAGGTTGTTGGCGGAGTTCTTGAATTGGTGCCTGCCCATCTCTTCCTTTGATTGCAGTCAGGGGAGTCTGGGCAGCTAGGTACCTTCTGACAAGGCGTGCACACACTCACCCCTCTGGATCGCTGATCTCAGCACAGGAAGAGGGAGTCCTGGTGGGCCAAGGACCCCCACAGAGGAAAGGGCGATCTTGCGGGGTTGGGGCAAGGTCGTGTGGAACAAAGAGGCCCCCTGCAGCAGGGGCTGGTGGTGCCCGCACTCCCTTCTGGGGACCTTCCTGCCAGGCATGCACACACTCACCCCTCTGGATCTGCAATCTCAGCACAGGAAGAGGGAGTCCTGGTGGGCCAAGGACCCCTGCAGAGGAAAGGGCGAACTTGAGGGGAGGAAGGGCAGGGTCGTGTGTGTCGAACAAAGAGGTCCCGTGCAGCAGAGGCTGATGGTGCCCGCACTCCCTCGTGGGGACCTTCCCGCCAGGTGCGCACACACTCAACCCTCTGGCTGCTTTACAGAATCTTTTCAGTTTTTTGAGGTTCCATTTATTAATTGTTTCTCTCAGTGTCTGTGGTGCTGGGGTTATATTTAGGAAGTGGTCTCCTGTGCCAATGTGTTCAAGTGTACTTCCCACTTTCTCTTCTATAACGTTCAGTGTGGCTGGCTTTATGTTGAGGTCTTTGATCCATTTGGACCTTAGTTTTGTGCATGGTGATAGATATGGTTCTATTTTCATTCTTCTATATGTTGATTCCCAGTTATGCCAGCACCATTTGTTAAATATGCTCTCTTTTTTCCATTTGATATTTTTTGCTTCTTTGTCAAATATTAGGTTTTCGATGGTGTGTGGATTAATATCTGGGTCCTCGATTCGATTCAGTTGGTCCTCTTGTCTGTTTTTAATGCCAATACCAGGCTGTTTTCAGTATTGTAGCTCTGTAGTAGAGTTTGAAGTCAGGGATTGTGATGCTTCCAGAAGTTCTTTTACTGTATAGGATTGTTTTGACTATCCTAGGGTTTTTTTTTGCATTCATATTTTTTTTGTAATTTACTTTTAAAAAACTATCTTTTCTCATTTTACATGCCAAATCCAGTTCCCGCTCCTTCCCCTCCTACAGCTCCCTCCACCTTCCCCTTGATTCCATTCCCCATCCACTCCTCAGAGAGGGTAAGGCTTCCCATGGGGAGTCAACAAAGGGTAGTACATTGTTTTGAGACAGGACCAAGGCTCTCCCCACTATATGTAGGCTGACCAAGGCATTCCTTCAGAAAGAATGGTTTCCAAACAGCCAGAACAAGCAGTAGTGATAAACCCTGGTCTCACTGCCAGTGACCCTGCTGTCTGCCCCAGCAGTACCACTGCCATCCCCAGTCAGAGGGCCTAGTTCATTGCCTTACTGTCAGGCTGGAGTTTTGTTTTTAAAGTGTAAAACTATCATGGTAGGATTTAGGAAGAAATTGAGAATTGATGTTTTGTACAAGGTACCTGTTATGATGCTCATAATGATGGTGGTTGTGGTGCACCTTGAATAACAGTGATTTACAAACTGCCTGGCCCATCGCAATGTTGATAAAAAGGTACAACACACTTTTGTGTAGTGTTTGGGGATATATTACTTAGAATTAAGACTAGGATTAAGCAAACAAGGCAGGATTGCAATACATGGCAGGAGGCTGTGCACGTCCTATACCTGTATAGAAAGAATGTTTCTTTGCTTAATTTCCTGTGCTTATTTCCTAATTGCTTTAAACACCTGCATTGAAAACTGAATATTTCAAAGAAAGTGGTAAGAGCTTCTCTTTATAGTTGACCTAATGTCATTGTATGTATTCAAGCTACACTAATGAGGGCATTCCTGTGGAAAATTATGGATTTGTTTTTTTATAAAAAACACATTTAAAAGTTAAAAAAATCATGCTGTGGTTCAGTGAATTTTGTTTTTTAAACATTATGTATGTTTGTTTAATAATTGTTACGTGCTTATTTATGTTTTTCTTTCTTTTACCTTGTGTTCTGTGTCATTATCATAACTCCAATTGTCAAACTTTAAAATTCTCTATAGTGTCTCTCTAATCATCATCAGCTTTTTAAGCTCTCAGGAAACGATTTCTCTTAGAAATTTCTATTTAATGTTTCTAAATGTAACTGCATATAGCCACAAAAATGTTTGATGAAAATTTCCTATGTGGTTGTCTAAATTATATCTAAATGCCCAAGCTGAAGACACCTTAGGCCATTCATATTCTAAAAGGAAACCAAGGATGAGACCTGACTTCTCTACTGATGACTGACTCAGTCAATCATATTCTTGCAGACATTAGCATCCTTCTGCCACAATCCTCAGTCAGTTCAAGATGCGAGAACAATTAAGGGTTGAATGGTCAGCTTTGGATGGAGACCCATATCATTCTCTTCAAGGCTCAGAGAATATCAAGGGAGAGAAAAGAAAGAGCCAGAGCTGGATGTAGCAAAGAAGGACCATGAATGGCTGTGTTATGGCCGAGACAGGGCTAAGGAATTCAAGATCTCACAGAAGGTACCATTGCCTGCAATAGTTTTTGCACAAGGCAGAGCCCAGAAACAATCATTGATGAGAGGGAAGACTGTGGGCTCCACTGTGTCCAGGGTAGCTTATGGTAATCATGGGCTTCTGGAGAAAAATGATTTTTGTTGGTGATGTAGCTATTAGTTAGGTACACATAATCCAGTGGATATATTTACAACACTGTCCATGCTAAATCCAGTAGATCCAAAAGGAAAAGAAAAACAAAGCAAATGGTATAAAGTGACTTGAGAACTTGGTGTGGTGGATGTTAATGAGGGTTAGAGAAAGATAAGTGAGTGTGGAGGGATTAAAGTGGACGTAATAAATCATAAACAGATGTGAAATTGTCAAGAGAGAAATTAATAAAATATTCCTTTTCATTTTTAATAACATCAGGAGGGGAAAGGAGCCTGTTCTGCCTCTCATGGTGACTGACATGCTTCTCACATCATGCCAGGTTTTCCTCTGCAATTTGATGTTTACACATATTACACATTGTTATTTGTCATTTTAAGTGCAGAATGATCCAAAGGAAGAGTCTGAAGTTAGAAAGTTTCCAGATCTGGTTTCAATTATGGCTTTGTCAGTAGTAGCTATATGTTCTTTGGAAAATTTTCATAGTTTTCTATGCACAATGTGTGAATAGCAACAGTAAGAATAACAAGACAATGAGAGAATGTGCCCTATCATAACACCAGTGTCTCCTATTGGATATTTAAAACATCTTCTTGAGTTATTAATGAATGTATATTCAACTCCTACTTGTATTTGGTATTCTAATAGGTACTGAGAATTCACTAGTGAATGAAGAACCATTATCTGTGAAGTTCTAATGTTTATGGTTTAGTCAGGGGTTAGAAAGATACAGTAAAGATGGATGCCAAAATTAGGGATTTTTTTGCCTGTTTCTACAGTGTCCTTGAGCTGGGATGGTTTCACATTTTTAAAGAGTTGGGGAGAAGGTATAAATACAGCAGAAACTCCTCTGTGGCCCACAAAGCCTGAAATATTTACCATCGGCCTTTTATAGAAGAGTTGATTGGTTCATTAGAACATATAGGCAGAATTCAATAAATGCTTTCCACATGCCAATTCATAATCTGAAGTTCCTTGTATAGGGTTCTGATTAATTTCTATATCCCCTCAATTTTTCTTTAGGCTTATCATTGACCTTGCAATAAAAATTTCAAACTTTTCAAATGGACATAGGTTTTGTGTGAGTGACCCCTGAGCTTCCACAATTTCATCCAATTTACTCTTACTCTCCTGCCCCACTGGATTTCTTTCTGTTCAGTAAATACTGTACGCATATTTCAGTCCAGGGCATTGTAGCTTCACTACCTGTCCTCAGCCTTTTTGATAATGAATTTCCAATTTGTTCTTCAGGAGTAAGGACCAAAGTCACTTGTTTTGGAAAACCTCTTTGTGTTCTCTTTACCATGTTGCTTGCATTCTTTATTCTCTGTCTGTTCTGACTTCTGATACATGTGATGATCTCATATTCTCCTCTGTGGTGTTATTACTGTCACCTGGAGAAGTCAGTTTCATGAGGACAACGGTTCTCATTGTCTCTTATTATTTTATAACACTCTCACCTTATGCTTAATAAATGCTAGGTGAATCAATGAAAGAATGGATATTATAGCGTCATGTTTGTGCAGAAAATGAAGCTAGACATTTTATGGACTTCTTTTTATATGAATGGGGTGCCCTTCTTTTCCAGGGAAACAAACCCTCAGTAGATTTTCTGTGACTGATTTTAAATATCTCTTCATTCTCTCTGTATAATTAATAGATATCTAGTGAGCTGTTTGTGTTGACACATCATCTGCACCACACAGAAAGTGCATTTGTTACAGAGCTATCTAGGCCAAAGCTAATGAAACGTTTGCAAATGTCCTGATTTTCAAAGAGAAAATTGATTTACCTGAATGGCCGAGGAAACATTCTTCTTTACACTTTCCAGAAGTATTCTGGGAAGTCTCAGAACCCCAGAGAAACACACAAGGGCCAAAGACCAGAGGTCATTTTGAAGAAGGCAATGTTCCTAGGATCAACATTACCCATGACAGTCCTCATGTGGACTGCAGGGCACATACGAACTCCTGAAAACTGCCCAGAGAATGGATGTTTGTGTCGTTGGAGTATCCTGGAGAGCACAGAAGACTCCTCAGCTTCTTGTTGGCATCTGTGGCAGTCCAGTTGTGGAACATGTGCTCTAAAATTTTCAGAATTGCTCTAATATTTAAACCTTGATGTTAATTTTTTAACATATTATCTTTCCCTCTCCCTCTTTCTCTCTGTGCATGTGTGTATACCCTTGTGCTAAGATGAAAGCCAGAAAAAAACTCGTGAAAGTGGGTTCACTCCTTGAAATTTGCAGATTCTGGGATAAAACTGAAACACGTTGCAAACACGTTTATCCTCCGTGAAGTCCCACTTGTTGAGTTACTCTCTGTCTCTGTCTGTTTGTCTCCCTGTCTCTCTCTGTTTCTCTTTCTTTCTTTGAAATAGCATCTCACTTTATAGACTTGGATCTCTTGGACCTATGTATAGCAGCCTTGAATGTATGGAGATCTGTCTGCCTCTGTCTCCTGTGTCCTGGAATGGCTGACATACCCAGAATACTTGTCAATTTATTTAAAATGCAATGAAGAATAAGGATCAGAGGTGAATATAAGTTCTCAAAGGGTAATTTCTACCTCTGTTAATAGTCTCAACCGTTCTTCACCTGGTGTGAAGATGGGGTGAGCCAAATCCGTGGGAGAGCTAAATGCCCAGGGCTTCATAGAAAGCACACATACATAAAAGACTAAATCCTGACAACTCATTGTCATTTCTACACTGCTCTGTTGGTCACTGGAAAGACAAAATTTGTTTATTATTCTGATATTTTTCTGCTCACTTACACATTTTTTGCTCTATTCATATATGTGTTCTTACTTTCTCATACTCTCATTTCCTCAATAGGACTTTAAAAAACGATTGATCACAAACTAACTATACCCGAGAAGGGTTTTGCCTTCAATAAAAGCTCAGCCAGGCTGTAAAAATTAGAAAATGAAATTCAACTAGGAGAAGAGATTTATCATTTCCTTTTCAAATATATCTTTCAACTGATATTAAAGTAATAAAAGACATACATCGACTAGACCCAAAAAGAATGGAAGAAGAAAGAGTCAGAGAATCCAAGAAGTACAGAACTACATGCCTGCTGGAAGGAGACACCGAGGAGAATAAACCCATGGGTTCTGACATTATAATAACAGATATATGAGGATATGGTGATGCTTATATGCTACATATTCCAGGAGAAGATTTTTATTATAAACTAAAACATGTATTGCAAAATGATTCTATACTCTGTGTTCCTCGACAGTGGAAAGTGGCTAATCATATAAGAGATATCAGTTTCTCCTGCTATTAAGATGTTTAAAGTTTTAGCAACCCCGGTGACCTTGATAAAATACTGAAAGCTACCAGATGTTATAACCACTAAATTATACTTAATTATATTTAATTTAACCAATCTATCTTACTCACAGGAAACTGAGACTTAGAGTAAATGACCTTATCAAATTATGTGACTTGTAAGTGAGACAGCTGGGTGCTATGACAGGGATGGAAAGATGACTCTCAAACCCACGATAAATGGGTTTACAAATAGTAAAATATGGGATATCTGTGAATTCCCAATATAAGTCCGCTTTTTGCAAATAAAATTCTACACTTCCAGTGAGATCCCTTTGTCTCCCATGATATATTTTATATTCTTCAGTGATATTTCATCTTTTCCTTTGAGATACTATCCTCTCTAGTGAGAGATTAACCTCTCCAATGAGATGCCATCTTGTATGAAACCCCATACCCTCCAGTGTGATTACATTTTCTCCAGTGAGATGTTCCCCTTTCCACTAAGAGTCTGTCTTTGATAGCAAGTTCTCCTCACTCTCTTCAGTGAAAATTCCTCATCTCCAGAAAGAGCCCCTACTCTTGAAGGTAAAACTATCCTCTTTGGTACGATCCCAAGATCTTCACTGAGATCCCACCGTTTTTGGTAAGAATTGTCCCCTGTGCTGAGATCCCACACTCTGAAGTGGTAGTTCATCTATTCCTGTAAGACTCCATTCACGCCAGTAGAACATAGTTCTCACTTGGAAGTGGCCGAAATAGAAATAAAGAATACATAGAACCCTCGACCCCCGTGATAAAGCAACATAATCACAATTTCCTACAATTTGATCTCACCTTAAACATCCAGTTTGGATGTTGAAGCTCATTTATAAAAGGCAGCATCAATAAGAATGTATCAGTTCTAACCAAACAGGAAGTTAGAAGAGAAAGGATGACTTAGAGATGCCCAGTGAACTGTATGTACTATTTACCACATCTTCCTTGTATGCTCTTAGAGGTTATGCTCCTACAATATTAAAAATAAAACTGAAAGGTGGCGATGTAGGAAGTCGATCATCCAACAGAGGAAAATCTCACAGCTGTGTAACTTAATGACATATTTATTTATAAATCCTAAAATTATATGAGAAAGAAGTTTGAGAAGGACCATGGGATATTATGCCTAAACCACACTGAGTTCAGAAAGGGAGAAAAAGGACAAGGTGGCTCTAACAAATGGGCCACCCAAACAGCAACAATAAAACTTACCATTCAGACAACTGAGCAAACCACCTCAAACTATGCATCCATTGAAATGAGAGATTAGGTCCAAAGAATAATTGCTATATGCTTGTTATGATGTTAATTGATAAAATGCTTTGAAAGGAAAGATAAACAACTATGAACCAGTAAAATCACAACCCAAATATTCAACAAAGCAAAGGCAAGTTCCATGTTCATTTATGTAAATATGGTAATATGAAATCTATGCCTTAAGTTAACATTTTAATTGTGTTTGCTTAATTAAAAGACCTGAGTATGGAGAAAATCATACATAAAGTTGATAAATCAAATAACCTAATAGGAACACAATCTTTAGAAAAATAGTGCTAAAGATTAGAAAATAATTCTAGTATTGATTTTGAAGAAATGTGATTATATTTGAGAAGCAAAGACTGAATGTGAAGCTGTAGAGCTTTGTAATTATTTATATATTTAAATATTTCATTTGCTTGTTTTTCTCAAACTAAGAGCATATTATATATTTTAGGATATAAAAGAGAAATATAAAAAACTTACATTGAAGAGGTTCTGAAATTATTAATGGAATAAACCAACACAATATTTATGGACAGGCATCATTCAATGAGTATTGATTGTAATGCAGTAACTCTAAAAATTATTGGAGTTAAAAATATGTTTTATTACATATGGACTATAATGTCCATAAATGCTTATAGAATAGGAAAAGTTTGCTTAACAGAAATGTACACATTCAACCTGGGCTATTTTCATTTTAATTTTTAGACAGGCATTATCATGTGCTCAGTAAGAATCACTTCATCTTATTCAAGGTTATATCTAGAAAAAATGACCTTTCTAAAAGTGTTTCAGTACTCTTGTCTCATAATATAAAACAAACATATAAACAATCCCATCAACACTAAAATAATGGCAATACTTGTGATAATACTGATATTGACTATAAAATTTTAACATATACATATTTTAATAATTGTCAAACCAAGTCATTTAATGTCAATGTATTTTATACTATTGGTTGAGAACCTAGCCTTCAACAGCTGAGGAATCTCTCCAGCCCATGTCAATATATTTATTCTAAATTAACATGATTCTTAAATTCTAATTAATAAAGACTTCAAAGATAGAGTATTTTGAAAATCTGATCTATAATAAAGTTTTCAGTTAACTTTCCTAAGACCGAGGTCAGCAACAAGCACTTTGATTCCAGTGCACTCTGGTAAGTGGCCTCTTGTCAACAGAGGTCAGTCACTGGCATATCAAGTACCTTGTGATGTTGAGACTCAGAGACTGCAGTGCCTAAAATCAAGAAGCTACCAAGTCTTTAACACATGTTGCTACAAACAGGCATAGGTTTGTACTTCAAACCAACACCAAACCTGAAGCCATACCGAGGTAGTGTACTAAACTGATACTTTGTTAGTAAGCTCAACTGAAGACTTATGTGTCACTGTTTGCTAAGTATTTGCAAGGGAAACTGTTTTTGCTTCAGATGGCTTGTGTTTAATACATGTCTTGATTGATATCCCATAATATTGTGTGGGGACACACACAATGAGAGAGAAAGAGAGAGAGAGAGAGAGAGAGAGAGAGAGAGAGAGAGAGAGAGAGAGAGAGAGAGAGAGAGAGGGGTGTTTGACCCTGACTGGCACATCTATAATTTAATACCCTTTGGTGTGAAGATAATCCTTCAATTGTGGGGAAGTTACACTTTGTTCCTAAATCTCCTACTCTTTCTCTGGTCCTTGTTTTTCTCATTTTTAATGTCAGTATCTGTAAAATGAGAATGATAAACAGAGCCTGGCCTATTGTTACAGATTCACTTTGAGAAGCCTATAAATCCTGGAAAAGCAACATGGAAATCATAATAAGCTCTGCTACCCTGGTGGGTTTGACCTGTGTGACTTTACAATACCTTTTGAAAAGAGAAGTGGCTCTGTATTAAATCCTTAAGTTGGTTATTGTTTGCGATGATCTGTGTACTTACTTGTTGTCCACCTCTTCGCCTCTCAGTGCACAATTCATCGTGTTCCATACCACCTCTATGTTACAGCCTAGTTTAAAACATCAAAAGTCACTTTGGTATCTCCCATGTTATCAAATGGCTGCTTCTCTGCTGTATCTTTTGTGCCATCTCCAAAGCTGAGTTCAGTAACTGACTCTTTTTTGATGACAGATGATCTTAAAGCAGGATGAAAAGTCAGAAGAATGTTTTCCCTGTCAGGATCGATATGCCTTTAACCTTCCTTCCCTCTGTCCTTGGGGTAGTGCCTCTTCTCACCTCATTGGCAGCTTCTGACCGCTCACCCTGCTTTCATTTTATCCTTCTCCTCCCTGACCTCCACCACTGGGTTAGAAATCTCATATCATCAGAAAGTTTTGTGTTAGTATGCATCATAACTGGTTATACTGAAAGACTTTTTCTATACATATAATCCGTTATTGCTGAGGACCAAAGAAATCAAGGACTTACTCTCATAGAGCCTTGGAGCCAAAATGCACACACGTGGATTCTATTCTGTCATGACAAGTAGCATGACCTTAGGGAAGTAATGTCACCTTTTTGAGCCTTCTTTTCACTTTCTATAAAGTAAGGACAATAAAACTGCCCTGGTCATCCATTTAGAATAAGTTATTAAATATTAAGTTTGACCATGATAGTGTCAAGTAGTATTTTTTCATTTTAAAAGCATATATAATTTTAAAACGCTAAGAAATATTTAAAACTTAATATATTATTTTAAAATTTTGATCTTAGTTATAGTTAAAAGGTATCTATTGTGACTTATTTCTATACACATGTGGCTGTTTTAATGATAATGCTCCACTATAGGCTCACATATTTGAATTACGGGTTCATAGTTGGTGGAAGCATTTGGAAATGATTAGGAGATATGCCTTGTTGGAGAAGATGTTTCTCTGGAGATGGACTTTGAGGTTTCAAAAGTTCGCGACACTTTTAAGTTATCTCTCTCTTTCCATCTATTTCTCTACTCCATGGGTGTTGTCTCAAAAAGTAAATTCTTAGTTACTGCTCTAGCTCCATGCCTGCCTGCCTGCTTGCTGCCATACTCCCCACTGTCTTCTTTCAGTAGACAGTAATTGACATAGGGACCCAGAACTAGATAATGTACAATGAGATACCTTAGGATATGCATGCCTAAATGAGGTATCTTAATCAAACTCCTGCCTACAAGGCTTAGACATCTATGCATATGATGAAGTAAAAAAATTGTAAGAGCTTCAGGTAGTAGATAACAAGAAAACAGAATCTTCCAGACACAACAAGACTGAGGTACAGATGAACTTAGAGGCCATGACAACATATACAAGACCTACACAAATTCAAGCCACACAAAGTCCTGTAGGAAGCAGAAGTGAGCACAAATTCCCATCCCTAAAGCAAGGCACAGTGACATGTAACAAAATAAATAAGATATTACAAAATTACTTTCCTTTAAACCTAAAATCTGTGCAAGGAAACAAAATATACATCTTACAATATGATCAAAGAATAGAACATAATAAGAACATATATTTATCACATTTCCTCCCTCTATCTTTCCCTTCCTCCCTCCCTTATCTAATATCAGAGGGGAAATGGGAGGGGCACTGTAAATGGGAACAGGAACATAGGGAATATATAAATTAAAAAGAAGTCAAGTCAGGGTGACTGCATGGATCAGTGATGACCAGAAGCCATGAAATGAGAAGTATGATTAACACAATCCTCCAAAGCAGAGGTTGGCACACTGCAGCTTTGTAGCTGACTTTGGTCTACTGATTGTCCTGTACACAAAACTTTAATGGAACACAGACACATTTGTTTGTTTACATTTTCTCTGGGGCTGTTTTTGTGATACATGATAAAGTTGAGTAGTTGCAACAACGAAAACTTTGGCAGGCAAAAGCAAAACCACTTACTATGTAGCTTTTTAATTAAAAAAGAAGAAAGAAAAGAAAGAATTGAGAAATTCCCACCGCTGAAAACAGAGATTTATAATATTCCGTGTCATAGTTCACTCAAAACAGAAGTTACTAGACTTAGTGTCTATAAGAGGACATTTTGTCAATGGAAGAGTAACCTAGGCACAAGATATTCCAAGAACAATGATGGAAATTGCCTTAGTAAAGTCTACAAGGAAACAGAGATGTGGGGCCTTTGTTATTCAGTGAACGAGAGTTCACAAGAATTCCTGTGTCTTGATTAGGGTTTCTTTTTTTCCTCCATATTCTTTTATTTTTTCCATTCAGAAAAAAATTTACATTTCTTCCCCTTCTCCCAGTCCCCTCCCGCTCCCCCCCTCCTCCCTCCTGCTGCTTAGGGTTTCAATTGCTATGAAGAACCACCATGACCATAGCATTTTTTTTTTAAAGGAAAGCATTTAATTGGCCTGGCTCACAGTTTCAGAGGTTTAGTCTATTATCACCATGGTAAGAATCATAGTGGTAAGTGGTGTGGGATTCCCTCTGTGTGCTATGAATACCATTGTTTAATAAAGAAACTGTCTTGGGCCTGCACAGGGAATAGAAGTAGGCAGGGAAAACTAAACTGAATGCTGGGAGAAAGAAGGGCAGAGTCAGGGAGAAGTCATGGAGCTGTAGCCGGAGACTGATGCTAGAAACTTTACCTGGTAGGCCACGACCTCTTGGTGATGCACAGATTAATGTAGATTGGTTAAATTAAGATATAAAAGTTAAATATTAAGAAGTTAGAGCTAATGGGCCAAGCACTGATTTAAATAATATAGTTTCTGTGTAATTACTTTGGGGATGAGCAGCTGGGAACAAACAAGCAGCCTCCCACAACAGGTATGCAGGCAGATATGGAACTAGAGAAGGAACTGAGGTTTCTATATTTTTTAAAGTTTAATAATTTTTAATTAATTAATTTTACACCCCAACTGCAGTTCTCCTTTCTTCCCATTCGCTCTACCACCTACGTTCTGACCCCTACCCCCAATCTACTTCTCTTTTGTTTCTGTTCAGAAAGGGGCAGTCCTCCCATAGGTATTAAACAAAGCATGGGATATCAAGTTGCAGTAAAACTAAGCATCTCCCCTTGTATTTAGGTTGGGCAAGCCAATCTAGTATGAGCAATAAATTTACCACAGCCAGCAAAAGTTTAAAGGATAGCTCCTACTCCCATTGTTAAGAGTTCCACAAATAGACTGTAAGTGATTTTTCTTTGGGCTTCTAACTTTAAAAAAAAGCAACATGGAGGCTTATTATTAATTATAAAGATTCTTCTTAGCTTAGGCTTGTTCCTAACTAGTTTTTATAACTTAAATTAACTCATATTTTAAAGTCTATATTTTTTATGTGGCTCAGTTACTTTTATTCTTTCTTCTATATCTTGCTTCCTATAACAAATTAGTGACTTTGCCTCTCTTCCTCCCAGAGCACTCTGTCCCTAGAAGTCCCAATTAACCTCTTTTTACCTAACTAATGGTTATCCAGCTCTTTATTAAGCCATTCACAATGATACATCTTCACACAGTGAAAACAAATATTCCACAACATTTTCCCCTCTTGTTTAAATAAAAAGGAAAGGTTTTAAGTTTAATAGATAAAATCATATACTGTAAGAATAATTATCAGGTAAGACTTGCACTTAGAATGTGTAGTACATTTGCTTTTGGAAAATTTAAAGAAAATACTCTATTATCTAACCTATCTTAATATAAAGTTTTTTCCTAAGCCATTTTTGTCATAACTTAAACTTATTAAAATGTGAAAAAATCTGAAAAATATATTTGTATATATTACAAAAATCATTTTAGTTAAATAACTTAAGCTTTTATGCTTCTCTACCTTATAAACTTTATATCTTTTATGTATGTTTTTTTTAAATTTAGTAACTAGGTAAACCATAAGACTATAATTATTTAGCCTTTAATCTTCTTAAGAGACCCAAGAGGGATAAAATATTACTTTAGTAAACAGAAAGTGCAGAGAAAGAAACTTCTAAAACTTTAAGAAGTGACAGAAACAGCTGGCTGCCTGAACATTCACCAAAGATTTCTCTGCAATATCTGGGCACCCATCTTCAGCCTACAGACCTAGAATATTTGACAAATTTCTCTGTGAAGCAAGAATTTTTAAGGACTGTACTACCTTATCTTAGCAAAGTTTTGTGGTCACTTTCTTTTATGTCCTACTTTTCCAGTTTGGACAGCATACTGTCTGCAGTTGAGACAATGGCAATTTCTTGCCTGAATGACTACCTTTTGTCACAAAGAAAGTAAAATCCATATGGAAATTCTTCAATGCCCATCATCCTTTTATTAAGTAGATTTGTGCTACTGGGAGCAGATGTGTCTCACTGTCATCAAAAGCCCTATGTTATTAAAAAATGTAAATTTCTTATTCTGTAGGTCTTTGATGAATTTGAAGATCACCTAACTATCTAAAATATATCTTCCTATGGCCTTGAAAAAATACCTAACATGACTATAAGTTTGATTGTTGTACATGCCTAATTATTAACTTGTATTTCTTTATTATCCTAAATAGTTTTCAAGAACTAAAACTTTGCAATACATTTTTTAATGAGCTGTTGTCTAGGGGAAATGACATCTTTAGGGGACCTCAAGAAATTTAAGATAATAGTTAAGTCATGGGAAAGCTAGTTATTGTCTAGTTCAGTGTGACAGAAAAATGTAGGGCTTATCTGAAGTCTGGCTAGAGTAGACTGTGAGGCTGAATCATCTCAGCCTATAGCCTTAAAACTGTTCTGGCTGTGGAAAGCTGAAGAAATTGCCATAGAGGCAATCTGAGAGACTTGGGCCACCCATTTTCATTGGCGTCTGATCTTCTTGCTCTGAAAACATACAGACTTTTAAAGGTACCATATATATCTGATTAAAACAAGTATTGAATGAGTAGTATGCACAGGTCAGTTAAAGATGATTTTTGTTTTATGGTTGAGCAGGTAAAATATTCATTACCTGTCTTGCAGTTATTTTAGGTTTATTTCTTTATGTCTGTAGCCAGAATTTGCAGGGGTCTTCCCTAACCAAATCTGATATCTATCAGCTTTTTATTTTCTGTGAAAACAAAACATAACCTCTTGACAACACATAGTTTGATTTCCATTTTGAAGTTAAGACATTTTTAAAATATAGAGGTTGGTTTAGTTTATCAATAATCCAATGTCTCTGAGCATTTATTGTTTGCTCATCAGCAATCAAAGATTTGAAGTCAACAAAACACCATATAGGATCCAGATTCTCTGTGTATTTTCCAACTTTACATGGGTTATCCTTTTTTATATTATTTATTTTCTCTTTAAAGACTTTATCATATTACTTATAAACTATTTTTCTATGACCATCGATATCCATTTTCTTTTCTCTTTTAAGCCTATGAATGTGTTTATAGAACACACTGTAGCCTGTTTAGATTTTTTTCCCATCTGTATCTGTCTTTACTGAGCATATGAAGTGTTCTCTGATCACATGAAACAAATCTTAAATTTGTTTGTCAGCCGACTGGTGATGAGATTAGCATATGTTGATGGTTCATGGTGCTGGTGGCTGGCTCCAACCTGCAGGCAATCTCTCTATGCCTAGCTTAGCCTGGAGACCTTGGCCATTTTGAAACTGCAGCAGAAAGTCTCATTTGACTCCATGTTTTGAACATATTTTAGATTTCTCAGGTCTTATGTGGATATATGTGGTTGGTCTTTGGGTTTTGGGCATCATATGTAAACAGATTTTTCTTTGGGTCACCAGCTTACAAACAATGATACCGAGTCTTATTGTTAATTATGAAACCTTGGCATTAGCTTAGTCTTGTCCCTAACTAGTTTTTTTTTTTCTTCCTCTTTTGGATTTTGGAGATAGGTTTTCTCTGTGTAGCTTTGAAGCCTGTCCTGGAACTCACTTTGTAGTCCAGACTGGGCTTAGACTCATAGAGATCTTCTGCTTCTGCCTCTGCTTTATGAGTGCTGGGATTAAAGGAATGAGCCACCACTACCCAGACATAACTAGATTTTATAACTTAAACTAACCAATATTTATTAATCTATGTTCTTTAATGTGGCTAGGTTAAATTTACTCTCTACTCCCCATCCTGCTTCCTCTCTGTCTGGCAATTCCACATTTCTTCTTCTCAAAGCTCTTTGTCCCTAGAAGTTCTGCCTAACTTCTTCCTGCCTAGCTAATGGCCATTCAGCTCTTTATTAAACAAAGATGTATCACAGTGACCCACCTTCACACAGTGTAAAAAAGTATTCCACAACTCAAGATTCAGCTACACAACTGTTACATATTTATTCAGGGCTTAGGTCGGTCCCATTCAGGCTTCCTGATTGTTGGTTCAGACTCTGAGTTCCTAAGAGCAAGACTAGTTTTTTCTCTGAGGTTTCTTGTGATTTCCTTGACCCCTCTGGCTTCTACAACCCTTCTTCCCTCTCTTTAGCAGGATTCCCTGAGCTTGGCCTGATGTTTGGCTGTGGGTCTCTGTATCTATTTTCATAAAGGCTCTCTGATGTCTGTAGGTTATAGCATTGCTATCCTTTACTGTTCATATTCACTTATGAGTGTGTATACATCCTGTTTATCTTTCTGGGTCTGGGTTACCTCACTCAGGAACTCTTGGTTCCATCCATTTGCCTTCAAGTTTCCTGATATGATTGTTTTTGACAGTTGAGTAATATTCCATTGTGTAAATGTAGCATTTTCTTTATCCATTCTTTGACTGAGGGACAAATAAGTTGTTTCCTGGTTCTATTACAAATAAGACTGCTATGAACATAGTTGTTGCCAAGTGCCTTGTAGTATGACTGAGCATCCTTTGTGTACGTGTCCATGTGTAGTGTAGCTGTGTCTTGAGGTAGACTGAGTTCCAGTTTTCTGAGAAACCACCGTATTGATTTCTAAAGTGCAATACAAGCTTTTACTCCTACCAGCAATGGAGGAATGTTCCTCTTAGTCCTCATTCTTTCCAGCATAACCTGTCATTTGCGTTTTTGAACTTGGTCATTCTTACAGGTGTTATAAAATTTCAGAGTGGTTTTGATTTGCATTTCCTTGATGAGCAAGGCTATTAATATTATTTAAGTATTTCTCTGCCACTTAAGATTCTTCAGTTGAATATTTTCTGTTTATGTTGGGACTGTATATATTAATTTGCTTATTTGGTTTCTTGATGCCCAGTTTTTTGAATTGTTTATGTATTCTGGAGATCAACCCTTTTTCGGACCTCTGGGAGAGTTCTATATCTTGACCTTCATGCAAAGGAAGGAGGCTATATACCACTGAGCCTGTGGTTTGAGCATAAAGCCTATTCCCACAGTGACACACTTTCTCCAACAAGTCCATACCTACTCCAAGGCCACATCTCCTAATAGTGCCACTCCCTATGGGCCAAGCATTCAAACACGAGTCTATGGGGACCAATTTTATTCAAACCACCAGACCTTGGGTGTGCTTTCTGCTTTTATCATCTGTTTTAGTAAAAGTATATCTTTATTAAGTGATATTTACTTCTGAATTATTTATTTTAACTGTTATACTTTATCAATCCCCTACTTTAAAAAGATATTGGCATATATTTAGCTTAGACAGGGATGTTTTTTTAAAAATATATCATATTTTTTGTTCCCTTTCATTCATACATTTTCCCTTTATCCACTTCCTACTTGCTTCTAGTCCTCTTTATTTCTCCCAGCCTCATTTTTATTTTCATATTATTCATATATACACATATTTATATACATATATGAATACATATAAAATAATAAAATATTTGTATATGTTATATATCTATGTAAAACTTAGGATCCACAGATAAGAAAGAAACATGATGTTTGTATCTTTGTGTCTGACTTATTTACATTAATTTAATAATTTCCTGTTATATCTATTTTCTTTCAATACAGACTTTTTTCCTTCTGCTTTTCTGAGTAATGCTCCACTGTTTATCTATACCACATTGTCTCTGTCTATTCATCTGCTGATGGCCACATAGGCAGATTCCCTAGTTATGAATCTCATAATTTCCAGAATGCCTGGCTACAAATAAGTTTCATATTAATGGATTACCTTTCTCATTTGCTTTGCAAATCCATTGTTTTACAGTCAGATACTAAACTAGACCCGGACATTGGTCAAGGTTTCTCCTCTATGGTGTTATTGGAACTTAGAGTGGGCCCACAGTGATGTCAGAGTATAGTTATAGATGGATTTCATTTTCACTCAACTGAATAATTTAAGATTGCTATGAACATTTTTTTTTTAGCATTAGTGATGCTTGACTCTTTAGTTTCAAGTCTTTGGAGTTCCAGGAGGATCAGCAGAGAATCTGAATGGACTTCAGCCCTTCTCTTGCCCAAAAGGATGAGTGTGTGTACCTGTGTGTGCTTCTAGTAAAATACAGCTCCCCCACGTTTATTCTCTTCTGGATAGTTGCAAACCTTTAGATATTTAAATTCTACCCTGACATTATGTCTGTCAGCCTGTGGTTCCTGGGTGCAAAAGGCTTCACCCTTTACACATGATTCAGAGCGTCACATGATGTCTAATGCAGAGATAACTTCCAGTGAATGTTTATGAAATTATCTCTCAGCATAATAAATATGTTTTCCACTGAAATTAAAATGGAGACTCTGCATCATCATTTAATATCTTAAACTATCTATCCATAGAAAATAATACACTCAAGCCTCATATAAATCTTTCCAAAAGTATTCTAGTCAAACCTGTCTCAGCGCCAGGTGCTGAATGAGATGAGATAATTCTTCACAGAATACAGGCACTGCCCCCATTCTTCATTGAAGATAACAGTAAGAAACAGGATTGAGAGCAATCCTGTCTTCCTCGAAGCCAGGAAAACAGGCTAGCTTGGTAACCATATAATTGTGTTCACAGAGCTTCATGACTCTGCCTTTTCACTCCTTCTGTCTCATGGAAGCCTCTAATCTGTCAATACCAAGGCAGGTCTATGTCTGAATAATACCTTCCGGTTCATGCTCTCATTAAGTCACTCCTTGTTGCAAATCCTCTGGATTCATAGGAAGTAAAGCACAAGAGTGCAAATACCAAAAGTGTCCTTTTCATTTCCGTCTACTTCAAAGAATTACTTATCATGTGTGAACTTGATTTTGCCTGGCTATGCCATAGACACAATGTTGAGTATTCTAGGAAATGAGAAGGCAGATGCAATGTTGCTCTACATAATGTTACACATCAATAAAATAAATGGAATCAATAATGGTAGCTATAATCCATATTTTAAGAGTGTCTGTTTTTCAGAAGCTAGAAATTGTAAATTTTGTCTTAAATTTAGCAACAAGGAACTAATTTGAGGAACTATGGAGTTAATAGTCACAGAACAGTGGACTTAACCAATATTCCCCACAAATTGAAATTCAAGTCAACACATTTTTATGAGTTTAATAGATTCTGATTAGCAGGCTTTCTGTCATATATTTTTCTACACCATTTCCTGAGTTTATACAACTTCCTTTGCAAGCTAAATTAAATCCCTAAAAATCTGCACTGAATATGCCAGGTGCAAATGATGCCATAAACACACCCAGGGTTTGTTAAAGCCTCTTGTGTCTGAGCTAACTCTTCCCCATTTTGAAATTCCTAAAAGTTTCTAGACACTCATTGCTTCTACTCTTGTCTCTTTGAAATGTAATCAGAATGATAGTAAAGCTCACAGAATGTTCAGTGAAATCAGAATTATATAAACAGATGATCTAGCTTCCTCCCTTTGAAAAAATCTCTCTTTGGACTTCAGTTTCCTCACCTATAAAATAAAGATGATTGTTGGTAAACTTTACTTGGGGCCTATGGTGATTAATTTTTCATTGCTAACTTGAGGTTTATAAATGAAATGGACATAATTCATTGAGCATGTTGGTGAGGGGCTTCCAGATTCATTCATCAATGGTAGAAGATCCACCAAAATATGGGTGGATTCTAATATTCTATGAGCAGTTGTCCTCAGCTATTTAAAAAAAATGTGAGCTGTGTATTAGCATTTATCTCTCTGTTTCATTACTGCAGGTGCAGTATGAGTTCCTTTCCATGATTCCCTCTCAGTGATGGTCTGTGCTTTCAGAGTCTGAATCAAAACAAACCTTTTCCTACTTACGTTGCTTTTGTCTGCTTTTTTGTTTTGCTTTGTTTTTGGTAACAATACATAACGTAATTAATACAGAGCTTATAGAAGAATGTATATTTTCCCCCTTTGGAACATTGAGTTTTTTTTTTTTTATTCCAGACATAAAAGTACATCTGAATGTTAAGAAAGGAGTGATGGAGTTGGAGAGATGGTTCCACCTTTAGAGTTTGGATTCACAGCTGAAGAGAAAGGAGGGATCACTGATGGACTGCTACTGCATAGTTTTGATATTTTCTGTGAGTGGAACACCAGCTCTCATCCTTGAAGAAGGTACATAGGGGCAAAAAAGCAGAAATCAAGGCATAAAAATACTGAGAAATGATGATGCATTAAGACAAGAGAACTTTTTAGGACACTTGGATTTTCAGTGATATAGAAGTGCAACAGAGTATGACATTAGAAAATTGCCACCAATGCACGATGGAAAGGATTTTGAATGTCACTGACTGTAGAGAATAATAATTTACATTACATGGAGAACTATTTAATACTATGTGTATTTTTTATCTGGTATTTCGAAGTTACTTCAGAAATCATATGAAATATACAATATAAAATACTTCTCTTGGAGATATGACAAGTCTCAAGTTCAAGTACTTATCAAAAGTAGTCACTCATACACACATATACATGACTGCCACACATAATAGACATACAAAAAATATTTTGCAAGAATGAAAGAATTAAGCTTAGTAAATTGCAGGTTGACCTAAACTAAAATTTTTGTTCTTGATTTTGTTTGGATTGTTTAGCTATAGAACTCTGCAGAACATTCAGTAAATTGGTGTGTTTGATATTTCTAAAGAGGCAAAAAATAAATATGGTTCCATAGTTCCACATGTCATGATACCTCTTCTACCACATAGGACCCATGATCCATGGAAAAGTCTTTGGGATATCATTACCTTAAAAAGGAAGACAGGCCACAAGAAGCTCCAACAAATAACTGCTCCAGAGCTCCGGAGACCAAATGCTGTGCTGACCTACATTGCTCGATGGATGGAGAGACACGAAGGGTTAGGAAACACACCTTGAAAGTAATGTGGGAATGATGGCATGTGTTGAATGTTAGGAAAGGTGAAAGGGCCAAAATGAGTCCAGGTATTAATTGTAGTTCCTAGTAGTTTATTTAATTTCCTGTAACTTTATCCTTAAATAATTGATGTATACAAATTGATTGGAACTAAATTTTTCCTTTTACCATAATTAATGCAAGAAATACTCAAAAGGAGAAAAATGAGACTGTTCTGAAATTTATATTCTGTTTTTCTGTATATTCGCTCTCCATGTCTCTCTTTGTCTCTCTCTACTTATATATTTACTTACATACTTTCATATCTATTCAAGATTTTGATATAATGTCTCCTCCTAAAAGTTATCATAGTCTCACACAACTAATTAATTCATAGAATCTTTATAAGTTAAATAGAAGAAGGAACTGTCAGAAAAAATTAAATATATTCATGTACATTAACGACTAACATATTCCACAGACATTAAGAAGCATACTTTTAAACAAAAGTTTAGAGCCAGGAAAGAAAGCATCTCGTATGATATAACTTTAATGTATAAAGAGAAAAGACTATAAAACTGATATACAAGTTTTGTTAAGTAAAATATTGCTGTTATACACAGAAAAATAATTATATGGAAATGATATTTAAATTTAGTTTTATATTGACTTTGAATGAATTTTAATTTAGCTTTGTCTGTATTTGAATTTTCCAAATGCTCATGTGGTACTTATTAAACTGCGAGAACATTTTTTTGAAGAAGACAATTTGAATATGATATTATTATGATTATTACTATTGTCATAAATATATGCATATATGGATATATATACTTCCTTCCTCCCATTACTTCATTTGAAAATCACTCAGTACACACGGTCCACTGAGTTCTTTTCTATGCTGGGAAAGAAGTATAAAAAAGCCTATTAGTTTCTCTAATATGTGTCTGGATCCAGTCTTTGTTGAGACTTTATTGAGATGTATTAAGTCTATGTATGGATATGTTTGGCTCTGAAGATAGTTGTGAAGTGATGGGGCAATGACTTTGTTGGTAAAGTACTTGCTGTATCAACATGAGACTTAAGTTCAGATCCCCAGAACCAATCTATCTATAACCATATCCATACCTATATCATCTATCTATCTATCTATCTATCTATCTATCTATCTATCTATCTATCTATCTCTCTATCTAATCCATCTATCTATCTACCTATCTATAGCCAGATATATTTGCATGAACATATAACCCTAGCACTGAGGGTTGAAGAGTAGAGACAGGAGGATCCCTAGGGCATGCTGCTCTGCTAATAATCCAGCAGAGTCAGTTATAGTTTCAGTGAGTAAAGCTGTTGTCAAAAGAAAGGCAACCGAGAAAGACAGGTTATGTCAATCTTTGGTTTCTACACACTCACAGAAGCACACACACCAAATCATACACACACACACGCACACACACACACACACACATATACCATATCACATACACATGATACTTATGAAAACAGAGCTGGCTGTACAAAAATGACAGCACTCATATAGATCTCTTTATGTGTCAAGAGTACCTGGTATGTGCATGAGAAGGGTGAGAGCTAATGTACTGGAAATAGTAAGGAAACAACATATTGTCCATTTTGAGAATATATATTAAAAGCAAGAACTCTAGAAACCTAAGGGAAATGATGGGCAACTTGAAAAGTTAATCAAATCTTAAGAAATAAAAAGAATCTGGTAGAGATGATAATATGGTAATTTTAAATAATTGGCTAAAGCTTATGATAAAAATCTGAAGTGTTTTTCTATATGCAGGTGTGTGTGTGTGTGTGTGTGTGTGTGTGTGTGTGTATGTCTGTGTGTGTCTGTGTGTGTGTAGGTAGGTAGGTACATGTATATCTTTGGAACAGTATATAAAATAGGCAGAAGATAACTCCAATGACTTGTTTTATGAGTGATGACTGACTATGAAAAGTAATCGTAGAAATGTCACACATAAATAGATAAAAACTAATACAAAGGCAAATGGAGCTTTATAAAACATATGGTCAGGATTTCAGCAGAGTGAGGTGAGGGATAAGAGCTCTCAAACCAAAAGAAAAGTGAAGACATAAAAAGGTTATGGTTTTGGTTTGCAAAACAGATATTTAGTACGGATATGTAAGCATTACTTGCTCATAAAAGCATGGCAATAAACTCAAATGGAAATGTCAGAGTCCACAGGGAAGTCATTGAAGAGGACACCTGCAACAAGTTTACATAATGAGTAGAAACAAAGCCTTCCCTCAACCTGCAGGCACAGGCAGGATACCTCAGGCACAATACTCTAAGCTTTCCCTCAACCTGCATGCACAGGCAGGATACCTGTAACAGGATACTCTACTACGGGATACCTGAGGCAGGATACTCTAGTTGAGTAGGAAATGTATCAGGCAACCCTGGCTTCTGTGGAGGAACTCAGTAATCAGGATACCATGGGACAACCATCAGTGTGGACTGCTGTCCTTTTCAGATTCATTCACTGGAAGGGGGGACAGGGTGTGTATGGAAACACAACAGAAGTCCAGACTAGAGCTATCACTGCCAGACCCTGTGTTGCCCTGGTGATCTCTTTAATATGTCTCTTGACCTTGAAGCCTTGAGAAGCAAGGCTGGAAAGGCAGTGCCTGTATTTTCTTTACTCTCTTACCCTACCTACTTAGGATTTCTTCAGAGTAATGAATAAATGCTCCAGTTTTTGTTTTCAACATCCGAGATTATTTTGCTGTTCTGTAATTGAATGTTCTAAACATAAACAAATAAAAATAAAGGAGGAAATTCTATATATAATGGAGACCATGCCAGCTTAGTTCAAGCTAAAGCACTTATGACTTGGACATATTAAAATCTAACATTGAAAAATGGCCAGCAATTATTTCCCTATCAAAAATGAGAGAAGTTTATTATCTTGAACAGGCTGGTTTTTTTTTTGTTCCATGTGACCAGTTGAAATGGCTGTTTTATTAAGAGATATGAAGCAGCCTTCTTTTAAGGAACAAGCCTTCTTATAAGCTACATGTGAGGTAAATAACTAAGACAGACACAGAAACTTGAGTTCATTATTCACTTTAAAGAAGCACACCTCTCTTTATCCTGAAATGCCTGTTTGCATTTGACAGTCAGATGGAATAAAAAGAGGTGGCATAGGCCAGTAATTATTCTTTGTCTCACCACAAAGCCCTATTACTATCCATGGAAGTAAAACCAGTTTTTTTTTCTTCATGTTTTTACACCTTAAGCCTTGAATGGGGACATTAGTAGCAATAAGGGAGAGAAATAGGGAGAAGATACAAGTCAACTGTTAAGTTGTTCACTAATGTCAGGGACTGTAGAACAAAGGAGTAGTTGGTAAAGTCCTTGGAAGGGCCCTAGATGTAGATTCAAAAAAGAACGATCATGTTCTCTGTGATAGTCACCTCTTTCAGGGTCAAAGCCACTTTCCACAGTTGCTGAAGCGAATCTTTATTTTTTCCTAAAACTCAAAAGGCAAGCATCTTCGGAACCTAATTTGATTTTGATTGATTTTTGAAACTTGAAACACTTCTAAACTAATTTTCAGTATATTACTCTTGTCAACGCTTAAAGATTTTGTCAAGAGGAATTTGCTGAACAGACGCAGTAATTTCGTTTCTCATTCTGGCATATCACCCTTAAAGAGGAAGCCCGGGGAGGGGCTGTCTCTGTTACTACAGCTGCTGATGTCAGAATATACATTGCAATTACTTGCTTTCTATTCTGGGGACCTTCTCAAGCAGTGCATGCTGCAACTCACAAGATCTGCAAATATTCAAACAAGAATCCTTTGAGTTGTCAGCTTTTTGGGGCCAGACCTTGACTATAGAAAATAGGCCCTGATAAGTGATTGGTTCAAGGTCATATAGCAACTTAGTGGTAAAACTAGAACTGGAGATGTTCATCCTTTAGTCTATTTCTCTCCCCAATGTAACAGAAAGCTCATAAGCCAAGTTCTCCCTGTAGTGGTCTTGGGACAAATCTGAGATTAGATTTATTAAGTAAATACCCCACGGAGTACTTCAGGGGAAGAAGAGGCCTCAAATTGCAGTCAATATGCCAATCGATAAATGGGAAAAACCATTCTGGAAGTGTAGTGTACTGGTGCCCCGTACAAAATGCAGAGGCTGTGTTAACAGAGTCTGCCTCTTTGTCTTGCCACAGTCAGAAGATCCATTGGGGGCTGTTGGAAATAACAGTGACATTACAGGATAATAACCTCTGCTCACGCCAGTGTGATGCCGAGAGGGCTGTCAGAGAGCGCTTGCCTTTTATTGCTTTTTGCCACCCGGGGTCTGTGGCATGCAGACAGATGGACCAGCTCATCTTAACAAATAAGCAATAGGGACAAACTGTGCTGGCTCCATCCTTTGGTCTTTGCTTAAGGCAGGGCCTTCCAAGCGAGGTCTGCAGGTGTCTGGATAACAACATTAGCAGATGCAAAGCACATAATTATTCAGGAGGGGAGTAAAATTGATGAAAGGCTGACCCATTGTGTGGCCAAATAGGCTCAAGGATTTTGATCTGCTGTTAAATTTTCTTGATACTGTCTAACTTGCCTTCAAGCATTATGAACAGAGGGAAGGCTTGAAAGTCAAGAATACTGTTTGAGTTATTTAAATGTTTCCCAACACATAGAAATCTATAAATGGATAATAATGCATCAAATTAATATGCATTGCCGTATGCATTTATTTAAGAACACATTGTCAATAGTTTGTTGTGTGTAAAAAAGGGACCATGGGTAAAACAGAGCTAAAGATTTTTGTTTTGGTTTTTAAAATTCTTCATAAAGAGATACTGAAAAAAGAACGGCTGCTTTATCAAGTAAAAAAACCAGTTAAAATATAGTTATACCAGGTTTCCCTTCCCTTTCCTTCTCTCTAATCCCTCCCATGATCCCTTTTCTAACCTCTTCCCATGTCCTCACCTCAGTCTCTCTCGAATAGAAATTGTCTTTTCTTTGATTATTATTGTTACATATGTATATAAATCCATAAATATATAAAAACAAACTGCTGAATCCATATAGTAAGGCTTTTTTATATATCATTTCAGGGATGAACATTTGGTATTGGATAAACAATTAGTGGGATCATTCCTGGCAATAGCTAACTCTCCATCTTTCAACAGTCATCAATTGCCTGTAGTCCTTTGTCTATGGGATCCCTGTGAGATTTTCCCCTTCTATGGTAGCACACCCACTGATGTTATCATTATTTGGGTCCTGTGTAGACATTTATGTTGTTGAAGTACTGTAAATGCAGCTTTCCTGTGATTTCTAGGAGATGCAATCTCAACAAGGCTCTCTCATTCTCCGGATCTTACAGTCCCTTTCCCCCAGTTTTCTGAGGCTCCCTGAGACTGTGTGCTCAATTTTTATTGCAGTTGCAGGTAATTTAACAAACAGAAAGTCATGCATGGAAGTATTGTTTTCATGCTCAGCTACTCAGATTATATTGATGAAGTCATAGAACCAAAGTATTTCTTTTGAGTAGAGTCAAGCCTGACCTCCCCCACCCCCCCAAAAAATTAAGAATTTTCACTTTCAGATCCCTGAAAGAGATGGAGATAAGTCAGGGCTGATAACTTGGTTGGGGTAGGCTTCCCTTCTGAGCCTCTAAGAATCCAACTGGCAAGAAGTGGATTACTTCTGATAAGTAGCAGGACTTAGCCTTGGAGAAGCTCTCTGGAGACAAGTCAAAAATCCAGGAATCTGGTCTCTGTGTTTGAGCAGTTATTATGAAGTAAAGTTTTTCATGAATTCCTTCTATATGGCATAGCCCTTTAGAAAAATCTCCGATTTCTTTATAGCCTGTTCTTCATTTCCGTAAAAATTAAGGAAACTATTGAACTTAACTATGGGATTTTTCTTGGCATAAGGCATAACCATTTAGACAAATCTCCCATCTTGTTGTAGCCTATTCTTTGTTATAAAAATAAAGGAAAAGGGCTGGAGAGATGGCTCAATGGTTAAGAGCCCTAGCTGCTCTTCCAGATGTCCTGAGTTCGATTCCCACAAACCACATGGTGGCTCACAACCAACTTTAATGAGATCTGGCACCCTCTTCTGGCGTGCGGGCATACATAGAGGCAGAATGTTGTATACATAATAAATAAATAAATCTTTAAAAATAAAACAAATAAATAAAGGAAAAGATTGAACTTAATATGGGGTTCTTTAGGCAAAGGAAACTGGGAGGTGGGGGAGGGCAAAAAATCTCTGTAGGGAACAAGCTGATGGTAGTAACAGAACAGCAATAACAAGCCACTGTGTCCAGTGGAAGGTGCCTCTCTTGGAAACACAACAGTATGGTGACACATTTGCTAGACAGAACAAAAAGGATGCATAAGGCCTTTCTTTGTCTTCCTTTGGGCAGAAGCCTGCAGTATCTTCAAAGTCATTCAAGAGACAGATTTGGTGGAAGGAAGTTGGAAGCAATAAAACAGGTGTATGCTTTATTAGTCTAAGCAGACCTGTACCACTAGTGATAAAGAAAGATACAAAAATTCATAAAAGCAAAGCCTCAAGAAATTTTCCACTCTCTCTGGGTTGTTAAGGTAAATACAAATGCAAAAATTTCTAAACCAGGGCTCTGCTAAGCCTCACAGGATTTAGGGAGCACTTCAGGGGTGTAATAGTTTGGGGAAATGAGAACTCTCTGAAGTAGGGTTTATTTCAGATACTCCCTGGAAGACATAGGGAATGGACTACATCTTAAATATAGGGTATGGGATAGACAGACATTTCCAAAGTAATGCCCTTGGCCCTGCATTATCAATATTACTGGGAACTTGTTAGAGTTGCAGATTCTCAGACTCCAGCTCTATACTCAGGGATCTAATTTTGTGGGTGGGGACCAGCAATCAGTGTTTTAACAAGCTCCCTCCTACCTTAGCCCCAGAATATTCTGAGGGTAATTCAATTTAAGGGTAACTACAGGAGAGAAAGTGGTTTAGAGGTAATCACAGCTCAGCAGCTCAGTCATAGGTGCTTCTGCTGACATCATTACTGTAAGGCAGGCTCTGGACTGTGATTCCCAGAATTTAATGCAATGCTAGATCTTTTCCACAGCATCACAGATTCTACTGTGTATTCTCTATGACTGAATATATTATTAAACAGTGTGTGTGTGTGTGTGTGTGTGTGTGTGTGTGTGTGTGTGTGTGTGTGTAAAAGTGCCCATAAGTCAAAGTACCCAAGAAGGCCAAAAAAGGAAGCAAGATCCCGTAGAGTAAGTGTAATGTTGGAACCAAACTTGAGTCGTGTGGAGGAACAGTAAGAACTCTTAACCACTGAGCCATTTCTCCAGCCACCACTGATTGCATTTTGATACATTGATTATAAAAGTATTTCTGGCATGCTTTCTTTAATTTTGAAGATGAACCAACTGAATATCAGATGCTATTTATAGTTCCCAAATCACAAATGTGTTAATTAAGAGATAAGGGTGGAGACCGACTTCTGACCAGGACCCCGCACTCTTTTCTCTACACCATTCCCTGTCGTTCTTGGATAAGAACTCTTTAGCGATTTTTGAAAACTCCAGAATGTCCTTGCCATGTGTCTAGCATTCTTGCATGCTGCCCCAGGATAATGAGAATGATTTTCAGAGCCTTCTGTTGAGGAGGATTCTGAGGATGTTTGTTCAGTCAGTGGGACAGTGGAATGGATTAATGAAGTGAAGAAGTGAAGGCAGCTCATATGTAATATGCTTTATTTCCCTAATTATGAGTGTGCCCTTGCCTGGGTCTCACTTTATCATTTGGCTGGGTCCTGAGAAATAGTACAACCCATAGAAGAATAACTTCTGCTTAGGAAGATTAAGAAGGGGTGTGCTAATGAAGACAGGCATGATTATTCTCATTTGCTTTCATATTATCTCATTAACCACTAGTGTTCAGGGAAATTTCAGCCAGCCTTTACCAATTTGCAGAAAAACTATCAACAGCAAACAATTAAAATTGCCTTTTCTCCAAATATACCCAGTTGCTTTAGAAACCCATGGCTCAGAGGTGTAGGATGTGTCAGTAATGATTCATATATTTACCTCAGTTTCATAGACAGAGTTATACATACGAAGTCTGTCAATATCTTTGAGTCATTCCAATTCCTGTTTTGTTGACTTTATCTCCTAAAGTCTTCATGCTTTCCTCCAACCATCAAATAAAAAATAATTTATTTTAAAAAATACAATACCAAACATTTTTAAAGCATTCAGAGATCACTTACAAACTTGTACTAAGCTTTCAATTTTTCCTACTTGCTGCTTTACTCAGAATAAACAGAACAAAGCTTTGTCCAAATTGTGTAAGACATCAATATTTCCATTGCCTATAATGACAGCAACTACCATTAGTTTTTTTCTCTAATTCCCATGGAATTTTCTACCCTTTGGAGGAAGACATCTCCCTATGGAGGCCACAGTTCCAGCTTCTGTTGTCTTCCTGGTTCTGTTTTCTGATTTTCCTCCTATCCCCAGATAATATCAGATCTGCAGTCATGACTCCATTTTGCTGAAATTTTAATTAGAGGACACGAAGTATCTTTTAATATTCTTTTGCATACTGGAGCTCCTGAGCGCTTGTTACCAATGACTCAATATAATTTAGAAGCTGTGGCTTCATAAGCAAGTAGTCCAATCTTTAGTTATTAAATTTTCAAATTAATATCTGTTGTATGCATCACTGGTGATTATCTTGGTCTAAATTATGCATCCTTCTTAATGCAGGAAAACAACAGCCCTGGCATCAGACACCCATATCTCTTAAAAGACGTTTGTTTTTAACCTATTATTGTTAGAATGGAGAACATCTTTGGGTCCAGTATTGTTCATAGTGATTTCACGGATGGCTACAATAAAAGCAAAATTGCTACTACTGATGTTCATTTACTAGGCCCTCTTGTTTCTTCCTATGGCAGAATATTCTAGATGACATCATCTTTAACAAATTGAAAGAAATTTTAATATCAAGCTAAAGTGACAGGAATGTAACTGTATTAAAAGAAAGAAGCACATGGAATTAACTGATAATGGCTTCTGCTTTCCTCACAGGGACGTTGCAGGGTAGATTTGGGAAGACTCAGATTCACATTTAGGGTTCGATATTTATTATGTGAGTCACGTAATAGGGCTGCTATGCTGACAACATGAGGATCTCAGAACACAAATGTCATTTACTTCTAACTTTTTCCAGAAGGCTCATACTTTTAGAAGCAACCTTCAAGGCTTAAAGGCTTTAATTTCAATATGACTGTTTAGATAACAATAAAAATAATAACTTGTCATTTTTGGAGCTTTATTTTTGGTGGTTTGATTTGAGGAAGCAAACTACTGAATTATTTACCTAAATCTCCTAATATAGTTCTGTATCTTTTTCTAGTCTATTCTCTTAATTTGATTTGGGCTTCAAGGCTTCTGACTTAAAATCAAATACTTCACAATATTTCTTTAGCAGCTGCCGCACAGAGTTAAAATGTAGACATTTCCTCATACAATGAACTGACAAATATCTTCCATAAAACAAAAAATAATCTAAAAACAGATAAAACCAATAAACCCTACAACTCATCCTGGAACTTTGTGATGTCAAAAGGATGACTATTAAGAATTCTCCACGATGAAACAGCAAACAACAGAAGAGTGTTGGATTAGTAACTTCTCCAGAGTGCAGAGTCTTTTCTGAAGTTCAGACTAACACACTAAAAACAAAGGCTCAATGAACTCAAGGCTGAAAACTCTATGAAGAAGTACAGTTCTTTCTTTATGTGTTAAACAATCACCTAAATTACTTATATGTTCTTATCTACCAAACAATGCTGAAGACAGACAACAATAATCCAGTTGTTTGCTTTAGGAAATATATGCTCCTGAAAGATGAGAGAGAGGATAGAGCAACTGGGATGGCTATTCTTGCTGTCAATTTGACAACCTACATCTGAAGTTAACTAAAACTCAAATGACTGGGCATGCATGTGTGAGAGGGTTATTGTTACTAAATCATTTGAAGTAAGAAGACCATCTTCTAATTCAAATATTTGAGGTGGGAAGATAAATCTTTAATCCAAATTGTTTGAAGTGAGAAGATCCACACCCTATAGAAAAAACATGGAAGAAAGAAGTTCTTTCTTTGCCTGCTTGCTCTTGCTGGCAAGTCTATTCCTTCACCAGCATTAGATCTTATTTCTTTAGAATTCTGGCATATACTGAAAACCAGCGGAGACAAACAGCTTACTGGACTGAAAAACTACTGTGTTCTTGGTCCTTCTATTTTTAGGAAGCCATTACTAGATTATCTGGACCACAGCAAGTAAGTCATAACTAATAAATTTCAGCTGCTCTCTCCACAAGTGTATGTATGTATGTATGTATGTATGTATGTATGTATGTATGTATATAAATATGTGTGTATACTTACACATACATACATATATATGTCTATTTATAAGTATATCTATATCTACATGTATATATGTATATTTTCTATCTAGCTATCTATTGATAAACAGACAGACAGGTGGCTACATGGCTTTTTCCTGATTCTGCCTACTCTCTTTCTATGTCTCTTCCAGCCTGGCTATATTCTGTTAACCCATTGGCTGAAAGCAGTTTCTTTATTATCCAATGGCAATAAAACATATTAACAGCATACAGATGGGAATCCCACGTCACCTCCCCTTTTCTGTCCAAATAAAAAGGAAGGCTTTAACTTTAACATAGTAAAATTACATATAACAAAACAGGTATCAAGCAAGAATTTCAGTTGCAATATTTATATCTACTTTATCTTTTATCATAACTAAGGAAAACTATAATTATAACTATCTATTTTTCCACTCCATCCAAACCTTTAGAAGAATATAATATTACCTAAGTAAACAGAAAGTGTATTGTAAGCAGCTTCCAAAACTCTAGAAATGACAGAGACATCTCGCTGCCTGGACAGTCCCCCAGAGTTCTTCTGTACCATTGGAGCATTGATCTTCAGCCTACAGGCCCATAATATTCAGCAGACTTTTCCACGAAACAGGAAATTTCAAAGACAGTTCCACCTATAAGCCTAGGTCCAAACTAGTCCCTCAGAATGTGGGTGACAGCTGTATGGCTGGGGCAGACAGCAGGGCTACCGACAGTAGCACCAGGATTTATCCCTACTACTTGTACTGGCTTTTTGGGAACCTATTCTCTTTGCTTGGATGCTTTGCTCAGCCTAGATATAGTAGGGAGGGTCGTAGACCTTCCCCAAAGCAATGTGCCTTATCCTTTCTGAGGAGTGTCTGGGGGTGGAGGGAACAAGAAGAGAGGAGAGAGTGGAAACTGAAATTGGTATATAAAATGAAAAAATGTAGTTTTTTTTAAAAGAAAAAAATTAGAAAAAAAGAAAATTTACTCATCCTAAATACTGAATATTTTCTTTTGTCTTCTAATGTTAAAACATTACTGATCATATTCATCTTTTCTCCTTCTCTACAGTAAATAACATGCTATATTTTGGCTTGTTTTTTCTTCTGAATCTACTATGTGTCATTGAACACCTGATCCTCTGGCCTCCACCTTCCAAGTGCTGTGATTACAAGCTTCTAAGGTGTATGAAACCATACCCAGCTTAAAACTTGGTCTTAAAAAAATACTATGACTTTTTAGTATTTCTTGTTTTTTTTATAATTGATTGGCATTTTAAGTTTTTCACTACATAAAGAATTCTATTTAAGTTTTCCCTTTTCAGAAAAAAAAAACATTTCTTTGTTTCTCGTTCTTTTCATTTATTCCTCACAAAATGTTTATCAAATACCAGAGACTCTTCTATTTGAAAGAATAGACTACTCTTGCCTTCATAAATTAACGACTTAAGTAGAATAAATAAAAATAGTAAATATAATTACTTAATAATTTTGTGAAAAGTTTCTAAAGGAAAAATTCCAAAGTGCCAGGAAAGAATGTTCAAAGGAAAACAGAGTTTGCCTTTGAAAGGAGCTATGTGGTCCAGAATAGGAACAGAACATCTGAGCAAGTGTGTCGGTAAGACGTGAGGTTCAGATGCAGAAAACTCTCTGCCAGGAGTGATTGCCCAGTGGCTCAGTGGCAGACAGAGAGAAAGCCTTCAATCAGAAGCAAGCAGTGTGAGGGAGTTGGGCTAAGGCCTGATGATCCCGAGGCTTTGATAGCCAAGGATAAGCAATTAACTTTATTAGTTGATCCAGCCTCTTCCCCTGGTTCCAACACAGTGCTGAAGTGATGCTGTCTCTACTTGATATTTGAAATTATGTGCACAGTACTTTCCACTTTTATGGATCATCTGTTTATGCTCTGCACTTTTATGTTCAGTATCTCCAAACTTCTTCACTTCACTGTGTATCTTCCATTTTCTCTCCCCCCCCCCCGCCATACATTGTTTTTCAGGACAGGACATTATAGCTAATATTCTGCCTCACTTTTGACTTTTGGGGACTGAAGGGCTTCTTGACTCCCTGGTGTAAGCCTCTTGAAGTGAATGTTTTTAGATGACACAGTTAATAGTCTCTTTCTATAGTTTATGTAACATAATGCATTACTGACTTTCTAGACTTCAAGTTCTCATCTCTGCCAGCACCATTGAAGAAACTTTTCCTAGTCAACAGTGCTAATGGGATTCTGACCTTATTTATCTTATTGCTAGAGAAGTTACTCACTGTGGAAGTGGGGTGGATTGTCTTAGCTGCATTTCAAGTTTGGGTATAATTCCTGCTTTAGTAATACAAGGACTGTTCCTATAACTTATTTTTGGCATAACTTGACAGTCTGGAACTTGGTAGATGCTAGTGACATTTGAAGTTTTTATTCTTCACACCATATTTTGATATTTTATAGTACAAAATTTAATGATGATTTGTGATACTTTATTTCAAAAGACTGAAGAAGTACAGAGTATAACACAGACAAAAATAAAAAAGGTGTCTTGAAAACAAGGAAGTACTGAGTGCTAATGTATTGAATAGCAGCTGAGTTCTGCTGATAGCCTCAAATCTCTTAAAGGACACTAAGACGAAACATCATAGCTTGACTCTGAGTTGAGTCAATAGGGTTAGAACAGAAGTCACAGTTATCTGTCTTTGACCATTTAGGCTGTGATAACAATACATTATAAATATTATAACTCTAGAATTGCACCACATTAGAGATAGACATAACTTAAAAACAACAGCAATGCATTGTTTATATTTTAGAAGCTAGCATGACCAAGATCGAGTTGCCAGCAGATTTGTTGAGTGGTAAAATTCTCTTTCCAGGTACATAAAGGATATTGGTTTGGTGTGTTCTTACAATGGTAAGAAAGACAAGGGTAGTCAGTCTTGGGGGTTTCTTTAATGAAGGCACTGATGGATACATGAGTGATCTAACTTCATGATCCAACCCAACACCCACACAAAGCTTCACAATTGGTATAATTGTATTAGTAGTTAAGATTTCAACATATGAAATAATACTACACCCAGTAAACATTTAGATATTTTCAATATTATTACATATGCAAATCTTCTTGAAAATGAACAGCTCATGCAGTAAAAAGCAAGGGAAATCTTCCAGCACCATGGATAATCAGGGAATACAAATGAAAGTAGAAATTCATGGCTGAGTGGGGTGAGAAATTCATACTGTAGTGGGCTGAGAGTGATTCTTATACTGGAAATGACAGAGGGCAATCATATGCAAAGGTACTGACATCTTCGGATTCACTACACAGAAAGATAAGAATTGATCTTTTATTGGAAGAAATTGCACATCTTCATGAAAAGGAGAGGTATATAAACCTACCCTAGAACCTAGGAAAGAAACAAGACAGCATGTTCATCTCCATCTAAACCACAAGAACCTGTGAAATTAAAAACATAATCTTGTTTTACTTGAGGATGTAGAGTTTCAGTTTAAATTATCTTTATAGTTTGTAAAGCCACATTCTTTACTATTATCATACATATAATAATGGGGCCTGAGTCTCTGGCCCTTTTGGGAACCTGAAAAATTCCAAAACAGTTATTTTCTGTGGGTGTACAAGAAAATAAGCAAATTAAAAATGTCCAAGAATGTTTTCTACCATGAGGAAGAACTAACAAATGAAACAAACTGCTGATACACATCTGCTTGCATTTACATCCGTGGAACCAAAGGAGAAATTGTGGAAAACCAGGTATAAAAATCAAACACAATATGCATTCAGACCAACATAAAACTATAATACATGAGAACATAGCCAATGATGAAAAATATAATAAAAGTCATCATTTAAAAATCAAAGATGCATAGCAGTACTAATGGAGAAAATATCACTTTAGATACAACCAAAGATAAACTATAGTGAGTACTGCCTTGTTATCTGAGACATTTCCTGGGATTATCCAACACAAACATTTACTGGTCCCATTTAGTAAACCAAGGACACACCAGAGTAATAACAGCACGAATGTCCAACTTGGCAAAGCAAAGAGTTGATGTATGTGAGTTACAGGGTTAGTGGTTAGGTGTTACTCACAAGAACAAGACAGCCTACAGTGAACTGCATGTCTGATAATCCACCAGAGGATGGTGATGACTCCAGAAAGCTGAGACTCTGGAATGGAATTCTCTGCATAGCTTGCAAGCTTCTCTTTTTTTTTATTTTTTTTGTTTTTTATTTTTTCCATTCAAAAACATAATTAAATAAATAATGTTTTTTATATTTCTTCCCCTTCTTCTGGTCCCCTCCCCCTACCTCCCACCCCTCCTCCCTCCCTCTTCTTCCTTAAAAGAGGGCATGGTGCCCTGCCCTGTTGGAAGCCCAAGGCCCACCCCTCTCCCGACCAGCCTAGGAAGGTGTGCATCCAAAAAGACTCGGTTCCCAAAAAAATAATACATGCAGAAGAGATAGGTCCTAGTGTCATTGTTGATGGCTTCTCCGTCCGCCCCCTTTCGCCGCCACGTTCAGAGAGTCTGGTTTGATCATATGCTCATTCAGTCCCAGTCCAGCTGGATTGGTGCGCTCCCATTAATTCAGGCACACTGTCTCAGTAGGTGGACCAGCCCCTCACGGTCCTAACTTCCCTACTCATCTTCTCCCACCTTCTGCTCTTCAACTGCACCTTGGGAGCTCAATCCATGCTTGCAAGCTTCTCTATAGGTCAGAGTGAACTTCTGCCGGCAGTCATTTACAGCATCTATGTCCGAGTGGCCTTGTGAACCTTGTTAGTTTGGGGAATTTTCTGAAACTTGTGAATTGTTTGCTTTCTTGGGGCAATCCATTATGATAAGAATATCTCTTGCATTCTTAAAGACTGGCATTTTTGTTGTACCTCACAGCCAGATTTAAGAAATCACCTTGAGGTCACCTAAGACTTAAGACTGTGTGCTCAGCCTGTTTATTTAACCTACAATTTTAAAAAGCATAATTCTTTATTGATTCTTTGGGATTTTCACATCATGCACCCCAATCCTGCTCACCTCTCAGTCCCTCCATATTCTGCCCTCACCCCTGGTATGCTGTCACAAAATTAATTAAAGACAAAACAAACAGAAAAACAAAAAACACTTTTTCCCTCCATCTTTCCAACATTTCTTCTTTCATACTAGTGACATCAGTAGCTGCTGTATGTCACTCAGTATACCCTTTTGTTCAATAAATCCCACCTACAGACTATTCACTGCAATGAGTCATTGGTATTTAACCTACCTTTAAAAGAACAATGTAAGAACCCACATTGCTTGCCTTGGATTAACCATGTAATCAACTTTCACAACATAAACTAGTCCATAGCTATAATCTTAAATTATGTGTTCTATGTATCTGACCAAAGAGTAGCATGTATGTGTTTGTTCATATGTTATGATAATCGTTTACTGAAAACAGAAAATAAGCTCACTTATAAAATGAACAGTCACTAAAAATGCCAAAAGCAACATTGTAAATTTCTTGATAGTATTTATTGGGTCATTAGGAGTCAGGTGGATTGGTGACTTTATCTTTTGTTAATCTCTATCAGAAACTTCACTAGGGTATTTCTAATTCCCTCTAGATGGGATGATTTCTGTGTTGCTTAATACATGCAGAGCAGAATCCCTCTGTTAGGGATGATGGAAGACATAGGAAGGGTAAAGAATAAAGTTCAAATCTGGGAAAATTGTTGGTAAAATGACATCAAGTGGAAATACTTTGACTTTTGACCTTGGAGACATTATTAGTGACCCTGAGTTTATTAATAATATGTTCAAACTCATTTACTTCCGGAATCTCATGAACCTTGCTTCTCCTTTTAAGAAGGAAATAAAATGGAGGAAATTGTTACACAACATGATTCTATTACTGGAAACTCATTCAAGCCCAGGTGTTCTGCATCTGTTTCTTCCATATACTTAAAAACATAGGGTTTAGGATGCTTAGACTGCAGCAAACATGCACATCTTCCTGCAAAGCTTCCTTCAGTCATTTATCATGACAGTCTTTAAAACTTTCTGTAGAAGGAAATGGTCACTAGCTAATGTCCTGTGGAAAGTTATTAAATTTTATTAAGATCAGATAAGATTAATTTCTTTATATGCTCTAGTATTTCTTTCTTCGGAACACATTATCTATGTGGGAGAATAGAACTTCCTTTAACAGTGGATGAAGAGAAATCCAGTGTAAACAGATACCTAGCAAGCTAACTGATATAAAATGCAGTGATCTCTGTCTTGTGGTCCTCAGAGTTTCTCACCTGCTAACAATGCATTTTCTTTTATCTCTCCAGGACTATTTTCGCTGACACCCTCTCAGACATCTGGGTCTTTATTTTCTTTGGCTTTCTATTACTTATCTTTTTTTTTTTTTAAAAAAAAGATTTCTGCTTTTCTTTGAAGGATTATTATTATTATTTTTAATGAACGAGTGCTCTGTCTGCATGTATACCTGCATGCCATAAGAGGGCATCAGATCCCATTATAAATGGTTATGAACCAACATGTAGTTGCTCGGGATTGACCACTACTACCTCTGGAAGAGCAATCAGTGCTCTTAACTGCTGAGCCATTTCACCATCCACATATGTTACTATTATTTAATCATAATCACTGCATCATTATTTTGTTACTATTTTCTGAGCCCCTTGCACATGGCTAGTAAGAGGCTAAGTTCTTATTTTGATATATTATTATTAGACTTCAACACGATAACTCCATAAGGTAGTTCCACAAAATCAGTAGATTCTAGCCTGGTAGGTAGAAGAACCAGAATTCAAATCTCTTTCTTCTTTTTCTCTGAGCCTGCATTAAAACATAATTCTCAACCTTCCTAATGCTTTGATTCTTTAACACAGTTTCTTATGTTGTGGTGACCCCTTAACCATAAAATTATTTTCATTGCCACCTCAAAACTGTATGAATTGTATTATGAATTGTAATGAAAATATGTGTGTTTTTGATGGTCTTAGGTGATCCCAGTGAAGTGGTCACTAGACTTAAAGGGAGGGGTCTCGGCCCACAGGTTGAGGACCACTGCTCTGAAGCACCATGTTATATCACCTGTATAGAGCAAAAAGTATGAAGTTACCATAACAAAGAATGACATCAGCTTTGAGACAGAAGAGGCTAATATGATGAAAGATGAAAGTGCTTTATTGGCAACATGCACAGACAATCTTTCAAGGAGGACAAAGTGTGGGATATTCCTTAAAGTTTATTTGGCTTGTTTTCTCCAAATCTGTGGGGATATATTGTACTTTTTCAAAGCATACCTTGTAAGACAACAGTTCTACAGATTGCAGATTGGACAATGCTTTTATAGGCTGATATCTCCCTGGAGCAAAATCTACATAATCACTTTAGCCAAACTGTACTTGCTTGGGATGAATGAACCACCTGCTCAACCCTCTTAAAAAGTGCTATTTTTGTTGGCATTTATGTTTTACGTGTATGTGCTCCGTGTTTCACTGAACATCTGTAAGAACTCTGAATTCCTATAACTCTAGGTCATATCAGAATATTAATGATGTTAACAGTTCCTTTTATGAAATTTTTGCCTCTTTTTCTCAATTTAATTTCTTAAAACCTTCTATTATTTCTAACCAGAGACTTTTTACCAGAACTAGTGAACTGGAATTTTAAGGACTCGTCCTAAACTCAACTTTTAAAAAAAAATGTTTGAAAAAGTCACCAAAAGAGGTGATTATAAGACTTGAATCAAAATTTTTATGTCAAATTTGAAAATTTAAAATAGATCCAAGCTTTGTATCCGTTCTTGCTTAAAGCAGTTTTGTACTATATATACAATTGATGGTTGCAACTTGATTCTCTCTGGATTTCCCTGAATTTAAGCGAAGGTAGGCCTACTTTGTAATAATTGGACCTGGGAAATAACCTGCAAAGCATTCCCAATTTGTCTGTCTGTGGGTAGAAGAGGAGGGAAGAAAACCAACCCTTTACCCCTTTCCCTATGTGACTTCAGAGTTCCAGCAGTAAACACTCTGCTTCTCAGAATCTGGTCTCATCAAATGTAGAAGGAAATATGTCCTGGAAGGGTGATCAGTGTACAGATTTAGAACATGGTACTTGTTCCAAAGGCCTGGAGGAGAGATGGAAAATGACTTCTAGGAATTGGGCTTCCAGATTCCTTTCCTTTATTTTATCAAAGACAACTGGTAGATGTTATTGGGAAACAAACAAATGAACAAGCAAAAAACTATATTGGAAGTCCTTGCCATGATCTTTGTTCCTGATACCCAAATAAGTTTTCTAAAATATTTCTTTTTATATATTTTGAGTTCATAGTATTTGCATCATCCCCCTTTTACTTTCCTTTATACAAACCCTTCAAGATACACTGCCCCATATACACCCCTTATTCTCTTTCAAATTTATGGCCTCTTAAACACATGGGGGCTTAGAGGAGGTGATATTTGACTAAGGAAACAAAAGATTTTCCAAAGACCTGTAAGTACAGAGAAGAGAGCTGGCATAGGAGCAATACTAGGGTACTTTGCAATCTTTTTCATTGTTGTAAAACACAGAAGGGATAGGAGGATATTACTAGAATTAAAAGGATAGCCAACCCCTGGGAACCACTTGTATTATCGGCTGTTAAGGCAAGCAACTTTGAGGTGTCCTTCTCTAATTTTAGGCAAGATAAAATATGGATGACAGAAATCCCAGCTAAGCCAGATAGCAACTGAAAGAGTTAGTAAGAGCTTACACGCGCGCGCGCGCGCGCACACACACACACACACACACACACACACACACACAAACACAGTTTGTATGTGAGGGTAATGTGTATTTTGTTAATGATCTAAAAGTTAAACTCACATAAACATAAGAAATTAGCACAATTAGCACAAAAAAGTAGCACAGTGAATGGGATAAAACAAAGAGCTGATAGGACAATAAGTATCATTCTGGCACTCAGGAAATTAGAAAAGGTGTCCAGTAGGCAAAATCAAAAGTTTGAACAAAATAGGAACTAGAAATTCTGGTAATCATGCTGTTGTTATAATATGATGGGAATAACAGAAGCCACGAAAGAGCTAGAAGCACAGTAGAATAGGCATTTAAAGAATAACAGTGATCTGGAAAATGGATCTGGAAAATCTTCCCAGAATGCATCTCTGTGACATGACTGTTAGGTATAATTCTTAAGAGGAGCTTCTCCACCAAAACAAATAATTCCAATCAGACCAAATTAGACCAAATAAGAGAAGCCCATGTTTAATGCAGTGCTCCCGGGTTTCCAGGAGAGCATGGAGAGAGGGTGGGTTCACACAAACCCAGAAGATCATGTGTTCCTTTTCTGGGTGGCAGCCTAATAGCCTGTGGGAGTGGTCCTGACCCTCCCTGGGGAGGGGTCAGTGCTTGGCGGGCTTTCCCACAGGCAGAGTCCATACCAAGGCAACTCTCAGGGGGAGGGGGCTTCCAAAGATGGATGCCGGGTATTACATTCTAGACTCTTTGTATAAGGGGTGACAGGGAGCTGAGGTGATGCTTATGAGCAACATTTTAGGTTCTTTTTGGATAAAGGGGCACCGGCTCAAGTCTGGCAACTTCCTGTGGGCATGGGGCATCATAGGAGGGGGAGAGGTGGGAGTTGGTGGGCTCGCACTCAGTGAGAGGTGTGGCTGGAGTGGCATCCAGTTTACTGTTATTCTGGACTCCTCAGGCAGCTGCTTTTTGAGGGAGATGAGAAGGCAGGTGGCTAGGAGAAAAAATATTGTTATTATTGACCCTATAAATGGGGCTAGCCATAGGAAATGATTAACTTCCAGAAAGAATGGTACGAGAAGTGCCCTGGCTGTACAGGTGAGGCTCAGGTGTATAATTGGGACACAATAGCAGATAAAAAAAGATTTTAGTTGGTAGGTGTCCTTGATCCAGGAGAGTTGGTACCAATGGTAAAGTCCCAGGAGCTGGTGCCAGTGTTTGGCGTTGTTTGGAGAGCGCTTTTTAAGTTGGTCTTGGCCCAGACAGCAGGAGTGACCTGTAAAATATGCTTGAAAATAGGATAAGTTAAAACACCTCTAGAGACTGTTACTTTTTAATCGACCTGATTTGTGATACAACAGCAAAATTTTTTCCAGGAACCTGTGGGTGTCTGTAAGAGAACTGGAACAGGTTTGCATCTTTGTGTCACAGCAAAAGGCTATGGCTTTAGGTTCAAAGGTATGAACATTTTATTTTTCTTTCTTTTTTTTTAAAAGCTCCATATTTTTCTCAGCTCCCCTCCCTGTCTCTCCCTTCCCTTTTGACCCTCTCCAAAGGTCCCCATACCCCCAATTTACTCAGATCTTGTCTTTTTCTACTTCTCATGTAAATTAGATCTATGTATGGTGTAGGAGGTCCTTTTGTATTTGCATTGCTTTTATTGGTTAATAAAGAGACTGCCTTGGCCTTTTGATAGGGCAGCCCTTAGGTGGGCAGAGTAGACAGAACAGAATGCTGGGAAAAAGACAGTGTGGTGGACACCATGGTTCTCCTGCTTGAGACTGACGCTGGTTAGAAGCTTTCCCGATAAACCATGACCTCGTGGTGACACACAGATTAATAAATATGGGTTAGATCAAGAGTGAGAGTTGGACAAGAAGAGGCTAAATATAATGGGCTAGGCAATGTTTTAGATGAATACAGTTACTGTGTAATTATTTCAGGGGTTAAGCTAGCTGGACACTGGAAATGTGGCCTGCGACTCTTACAACAGATTGGCGCCCAACATGGTCGACTAACTCCACATATAAATTTAAGGTCAATTTTGTTATATATATTTCTGATCTTGATTAAGGTATTGTGATTATGTAGTTCATTTTAAAATGTAATGTATAATTTAAAAATATATGTTAATAGATAGTCATCTATAATAGTCAAGTTTGTAGTCATGTTAGTGAGATTTTCTAGATATATATATATATATAGGTATATTTCAGTTAGATAGACATTCTTCATATCTCTGAAAGACTACAGAATATGGCATTTTAAATGTTTTAATAACTTAGGGCTTTTCATGACAATGAGACACGTCTGCTCCTGGCAGCACCAATCTACTTCAAGAGGAAGATGGGCATCGAAGAGGCTCCTTATGGAGTTTGTTAGCCATTTGGGCAAGAAACTGCTCTTGCCTGGACTGTTGCATAAACTGGACATAAAAAACCCACAGAGAGAGGACTGCTGAACTTGCCTAAAGGTGAGATGGTCCTTCGGGGTTCCTGCTTCATAAAAGAGTCTTTGGGACATTCTGCAGGATACAAAAGAAAGTGACTGAACTGTCTTTAAAATTTCCTGCTTCATGGAAAAGTCTGCTGGATACTATGGGCTTGTAGGCTGAAGATGGATGCTCCAACGGCACAGAAGAACTTTGGATGACTGTCCAGGTAGCGAGATGTCTCTGTCATTTCTAGAGTTTTGGAAGTTGCTTACTTCTTGTTTACTTAGGTAATGTTATATCCTTCTGGAATCTTTGATAGAGTTGAAAAATAGATAGATAGTTATAGTTTTCCTTTGTCATGATAAAAGATAAAATAGATATAAATATTGTAACTGTAATTCTTGCTTGATAACTGTTTTGTTATATGCAATTTTACTATGTTAAAGTTAAAGCCTTCTTTTTTGTTTAAACAGAAAAGGGGAATTGGTGTAGGAGGTCCTTCTGTATTTGGGTTGCTTTCATTGGTTAATAAAGAGACTGCCTTGGCCTTTTGATAGGGCAGCCCTTAGGTGGGCGGAGTAGACAGAACAGAATGTTGGGAAAACAACAGTGTGGCAGATGCCATGCTTCTCCTGCTTGAGACTGACACTGGTTAGAAGCTCTCCTAGTAAGACACGACCTCGTGGTGACACACAGATTAATAAAAATGGGTTAGATCAAGAGTGAGAGTTGGCCACGAAGAGGCTAAACATAATGGGTCAGGCAATGTTTTAAATGAATACAGTTTCTGTGTAATTATTTTGGGGGGTAAGCTAGCCAGACACCGGAAACGTGGCCTGCGCCTCTTACAACATATGTATGACTCTCTTAGGGTCCTCATTGTTGTCTAGGTTCTCTGGGATTGTAATTTGTGGGCTAGTTTTCTTTGCTTTATGTTCAAAAACCACTTATGAGTGATTACATGTGATAATTGTCTTTCTGTGTCTGGGCTACCTCACTCAAAATGATGTTTTCTAGCTCCATCCATTTTCCTGAAATTTCAAGATGGATTATTTTTTTCTGCTGTGTAGTACTCTATTGTATAAATGCACCACATTTTCCCTATCCATTCTTTGGTCATAGGGCATTTAGGTTGTTTCCAGGTTCTGGCTATGACAAACAACACTGCTATAAACATAACTGAGCACATGTGCTTGTGGCATGATTGAGCATCTTTTGGATCTATACCCCAAAGTGGTATTACTGGGTCTTGAGGAAGGTTGTTTTCTAATTTTCTGAGAAATCACTACACTGACATCCAAAGGGACTGTACCAGCTTGCATTCCCACAGGCAATGCAGAAATGTACCCTTTACGCCACAACATCTCCAGCACAAGTTGTCATCAGTGTTTTTGATCTTGGCCATTCTTACAGGTTTAAGATAGAATCTCAGAGTATTTTTTGATTTGCATTTCTCTGATGACTAAGGATGTCAAACTTTTCCTTAAGTGTCTTTCAGGCATTTTAGATTCCTCTGTTGAGAGTTCTCTGTTTAGGTCTGTACTCCATTTTTTTATTGGGTTATTTGTTCTTTGATGAAAAATTTCTTGAGGTATTTGTATATTACATAGATCAGAACTCTGTCTGATGTGGGGTTAGTGAAGATATTTTCCATTCTGTAGGTTGTCATTTTGTCTTGTTGACCATGTCCTTTGCTTTACAGAAACTTTTTAGTTTTAGTAGGTCCCATTTATTAATTGTTTTTCTCAGTGTCTGAGTGTCTGTGCTGCTAAGGTTATATTTAGGAAGTGGTCTCTTGTGCCAATGCACTCAAGTGTACTTCCCACTTTCTCTTCTATAAGGTTCAGTGTGGCCGGCTTTATGTTGAGGTCTGTGATCCATTTGGACTTAAGTTTTGTGCATGATGATAGATATGGGTCTATTTTCATTCTTCTATGTGTTGGTATCCAATTATGCCAGCACCATTTGTCAAATATGCTTTCTTTTTTCCATTTGATATTTTTTGCTTCTTTGTTAAAAATCAGTTGTCTGAAGGTGTGTGGATTAATATCTGTATTTTTGATTTGGTTCCATTGGCCCTCCTGTCTGTTCTTATGCCAATACCAGGCTATTTTCAGTACTATAGCTCTGTAGTAGAGTTTGAAGTCAGGGATTGTGATGCCTCCAGAAGTTATTTTAGGGTACAGGATTGTTTTGGCTATCCCAGGTTTTTTTGCTTTTCCCATATGAAGTTGAATACTGTTCTTTCGAGGTCTGTGAAGAATATTTCTGGGATTTTTGATGGGCATTTCATTGAATCTGTAGATTGCTTTTTGTAAGATTGCCATTTTTACTATGTTAATTCTACCTACCCAAGAGCATGGGAGATCTTTCCACTCTGGTGTCTTCCTCAATTTCTTTCTTCAAAGATTTAAAGTTCTTGTCATACAGTATTCCACTGGTTTGGGTAGAGTTATTCCAAGAAAATTTATGCTATTTGTGGCTATCATAATTCATAAAGGGTAATGTTTCTCTGATTTCTTTCCCAGAGCTTTTATCATCTGTGTACAGGAGGGCTACTGATTGTTTTAAGTTAATCTTGTATCCTGTTACATTACTGAAAGTGTTTATGAGTTGGAGAAGTTCCTTGATAGAATTTTTGGGGTTGCTTATGTAAACTATCATATTATCAGCAAATAATGGGAGTTTGACTTTTTCTTTTCTGATTTGGATCCTCTTGATCTCCTTTTGTTGTCTTATTGCTCTAGCTAGGACCTCAAGAACTATATTGAATAGATATGGAAAGAGTGGACAACCTTGTCTTTTTCCTGATTTCAGTGGGATCGCTGGGAGTTTCTCTCCATTTAGTTTGATGTTGGCTGTTGGCTTGCTGTTTATTGCCTCTATTATGTTTAGGTATGTTCCTTGTATCTTTGCTATCTCCAAGACCTTTATCATGAAGGGATGTTGTATTTTGTCAAAAGCTTTTTTGGTATCTAATGAGATGATTATGTGGTTTTTATTCTTCAGTTTGTTTATACGGTGGATTATGTTGAAATATGTTTGTATGTTGAACCATCCCTTCATCTCTGGGATAAAGCCAAATTGATCATGGTGTATGATGGTTCTGATGTATTCTTGGATTCGATTTGCCAGTACTTTATTTAGTATGTTTGCATCAATGTTCATGAGTGAGATTTGTCTGTAATTCTCTTTTTTAGTAGTGTCTTTCTGTGGTTTTGGGTATCAGAGTAATTGTAGCCACATAAAAAGAGTTTGGCAATGTTCCTTATGTTTCTATTGTGTGGAATAATTTGAGGAGTATTGGTATTAGTTCTTCTTTGAAAATCTTGTAGAATTGTGAGCTTAAACCATCTGGTCAAGGGCTTTTTTTCGGTTGGGAGACTTTTGATGACTGTCTTTATTTCTTCAGCAGTTATAGTTGTGTTTAATTTGCTTATCTGGTCTTTATTTAATTTTGGTAAATGATATTTATCCAGAAAGTTGTTCATTTCCTTTAAGTTTTCCAACTTTGTGGAGTACAGGTTTTTGAAATATGACCTGATGATTCTCTGTATTTCCTCAATGTCTATTGTTATGTCCCCTTTTCATTTCTGATTTTGTTAATTTGGATATTCTCTCTCTGCCTTTTGGTTAGTTTGGATAAATGTTTGTCTATTTTGTTGATTTTCTCAAAGAACCAACTCTTTGTCTCTTTGATTCTTTGTATTGTTTTCTTTGTTTCTATTTTGTTGATTTCAGCTCTCAATTTGATTATTTCCTGCTGTCTAGTTCTCCTGGGTGAGTTTGCTTCTTTATGTTCTAAAGTTTTCAAATGTTCTGTTAATTCACTAGTGTGGGATTTTTTTTTCCAGCTTCTTTATGTAGGCATTTAATACTATGAACTTTCCTCTTAACACTGCTTTCATTGTGTCCCATAAATTTCGGTACATGGTATGGTTATTTTCATTGAATTTTAGGAAGTCTTTAATTTCTCCCTTTATTTCTTCCTTGACCCATTGATGATTCAGGTGAGCATCATTTAATTTCTGTGTGTTTGTGGGTTTCTGGAATTAGTATTGCTGTTGACTTCTAGTTTTAAACCATGGTGATCTGATAAGATATGTGGGGTTATTTCAATATTTTTGTATCTGTTGAGGTTTGTTTTGTTACCGAGTATGTGATCAATTTTTGAGAAGGTTCAATGAGGTGCTGAGAAGAAGATATATTCTTTTATGTTTGTATGGAATATTCTATAGATGTCTGTTATGTCCATTTGAGTTGTAACATCTGTTGTTCCCTTATTTCTCTGTTCATTTTTTTGTCTGACTGACCTGTCCAGTGGTGGGCATGGAGTGTTACAGTCTCCCACTATTTATTTTTCCCATTTCCTATTTAAGAATTTTAAATGTTCTCCTGAAGTTATTTTTTAGGTCATTTTCTTCTTCTTCATCTATATTTGGTTGTTCAGGTCTTGCTGTTTTAGGGTCTTTAGGTTATCCTGGTGCTGTGTTGCAGGTGTTCTTACCTTTTCTACTCATTTTTTCCTTTAATAGGTGTGGTTGGGGCTGTCTGTGATTCTGTTGATTAATGTTCTAGGTGCCAGTGAATCCAAGGCTCAGATGGTTGTTCTTCATGGTACAGCCAGTGCCATGGTTCTAATTACCCCATTGGTCAGTCCTTGTTCTTGGAGGTAGCTCAGTGATCCTGGGCTTTGCTCTGTCCCCTTGGAGTTTGCTGTCTCAGGCCTACTCTAGCCTAGGTTGTCAGCTCAGGTCTTTCTCTGCAAATGTCCATGGTCTGGATCTGTTCCTGCAGAGGTCCCTGGCTTGGGATTGGTCCTGTAAAGGATTCTGGCTGAGTCCACTCCCTCAGAGTTCTGAGGCTTGGGTGCATCCAGACCTGCAGAGGACTTGGCTCTGGCTTACTCCCTTAGAGGTCTCAGAATCATACTCGGACACTCAGAGGCTTCTGGTTCCTGCCTATTTCCTTTGATGTCCCAGACCAACAGAGGTCCTGGCTCAGACTTATTCCCTCTGAGGTCCTAGACTCATGCCTGGACCTGCAGAGAGCTTTGGTTCCTACCTAGTCCCTCGGAGGTTCCAGATTTACACCCAGTACCTGTTCTGGTGGAGTTCGCTGTTTCAGGTCGGCTCTGGTCCAGGTCGCTGGCTTAGTCCTGGTCTGCCAATATCCATGGACTGGATCCACTCCTGCTCCCATGGAGCTTGCTTTCTCAGGCACACTGCTGGTATGAACATTTTAAAAGACAATGAAAGAGAATTGGGAAGTCTGGATTTTGAAGATATACCTGAAACCTGTTAGTCCTGGACAATGAAGCCTGTTAAAGAGGCATACTTCTCTGTATTTTAGCAGAAAACTTAACAAATAAAGTAATGAGCTACCAGTACCTTAAGTCATTAAATGCCATTAAACAGAAAGTTAAAGCTAGTTGGGAACTCTGGATTTTCAAGATACAACTAAAACCTGTTAATCTTGAACTATGAAGCCTGGGAAAGAGGAACACCTGTCTGTATTTTAGCAGAAAACTTAACAAATAAAGTAATGAGCTACCAGTACCTTAAGTCATCAAATGCCATTAAACAGATCTGGGAAGGATAAATGAGCATAAATGGAACAGCTTTTTAGCTATACAGACAATCCCAAATCTCTTCCCAGTCCTTGGAGAACATCATACTAGAAGTAGTGCTTGCTGTTACCTGATGAGTACAAGAGGCCCAAAGATTTTCCTGTGAGGGGGGAAGATTTAGGCTACCTGTCTCAGCAGGATGAGAAGATGGATTCCTTGGGTGGCATCCAGGAAGCTGAAGAGTTGAAAGGCCGCTTTTTGCTGTGTGGGTGGCTTTGCCAAATGCAAAGACACGCCTGGAGGCAGAAGGTCTTCTGTAACCATGCATCTTCTTGAGGAGCTATAGGATGCTGCAAAGCTGGCATGTCTCTGTGTTAGAAGTTCTTTTGTTAAATGCCATACACTCAGATCTGTAAGGCACTTGAGAATTGGGTACCATTACCTGTTATTTTAAACTGGACATATAAGCTAAATTTAGAAGTGTATTTTATCCAATTAGTTACAGTTTACTAGTGTTAGTAAATGTAAGAAGATTAAAGGGAATATTTTAATAAGTCAAAGAATATTAGCACACATGGGTACTCTTACTCACATGGCAGAGAGGCCAAAATGGAGGTTACCCATGTGATTGTATTTTTTCAGAGCTGTTTTAGTCTGGAGTTATCTTAAAATGAGCACATATGCACACAGAAGCATAAATAAAGCATACTATGGAAACACACCTACATATTTACACAGACATACTGTGGACACAATATTCTAACAGACAAACAAAACACTTTTAGAAACTTGTGTCAGCTGATGAACTTAAAATCCTGGTGTAGTTTAGCAGACGCTGTAAGGGAGAACCTGTGTCAGCTGACCAAGTTAAAATCCCAGCGTAGTCAGGTGGCAGAAGCCAGTAGAGTCAAGAGGCAGGGGAAACATTTGTTTTGGAGAATCTCAGAGTGAGCCAAATAGCTAGAGAAGCAGGAAGGGGAGCAGGGAAAACATGGGGCTGGAGCATGCATTTAGAAACCGTGGGCTACGGAGAAGTGGGGACGGAGAAGTGGGTAGGGGAGCAGGGAAGCGGGAACATGCATACAGAAACCATAGGCTTTTAGAGCCTTGCTTATTTTATGGTAGATGTTAGCCCCAATTTAAAATGAGTTTTGTAGAAGGCTGCCCAAGGGTGTTTGTATAATCGGCTTTGAATCACAGAAACCACTTCGAAGTGCATGCCTATTGGGACTCAAGTCTATCACAGTGTGTCCACTGGAACAACTCTTGAGTCTAAACAGGGGTGCATGAGAAATGAGTGGCAGATATCTCCAAACACCTAGATCTCATCTCAGCTAAGCCCGATTTAGCCATGTTGGTCAGACTTTGTATTTGGCCCCGACTTCATCAGAAAGCCCCCAAATTGACAAAAATAGACACTAATGTGTCCCCTAACCCTACCAGCCATGTTTTCCAAAAGGGAAACTCACCAAGTCGAAGCTGATCTTAGCTTGGCTGAGAGCCCATGAGAAAGTTATTTTCCAACACTTATCTAGGAAAAACAGACTCCTCCCCCCGTCGAGATCTCCATATGTTAGGTAAAACGAGCCTCTCCACCAGTGCAAATAATTCCAATCAAACCAAATTATCCCAAATAAAAGAAGCCCACGTTTAATGCAGTGCTCCTGGGTGGCCAGGAGAGAATGGAGAGGGGGTGGACCACACAAAACCTGAAGATCAGATTTTACTTTTCTAGCCGGCAGCCTAAGTTGCCTGTGGAAGTTGTCCTGACCCTCCCTGGGGAGGGGTCAGCACTTGGCGGGCTTTCCCAGAGGTGGAGTCGGGACCAAGGCAACTCCCAGGGGGAGGGACCTTCCAAAAATGGATGCTAGGTATTACAATGACATGCAAAAAGTCCCAGTCCAGGTGCTAAGGTATGGCTTGGCAGAGGGCTCTGCTATCTGCTTCACAAGCATCCACTTGAAAATGCCAGTCAACGTCAAAGAAGTTAATAGCTAAGCCCTAGTTATTGAATGGACAATGTAATGGTACTGTGGGGCTTATCTCATGACGAATCCTCAACACAGAGTTTATTTTCTAGCCAGAGAGGACTGTTAGGTAAAAGTGGCATTTTGACAGCTCTTTAACTAACCTACCCAATCATAAGATATTATGATTTCAAAGTTTAGACCTTACTCAAGCATGGAATCATAACTCCACCATTACTTGATCGCTTGATATTTAGTAGTGTCACAGAATCAAAATCAAAATGACACAATGAGTTAGAAACTGGAAAAGCAAGACTCGGAAATATGGAAAAAGTATATGCCATATGGAAGGCAAAAGAATTACCTGTATGTGCCCAGTACCAGAGATATCACAAAATTAATGTAAACAAAAATTCTATATCCAACTAAATTACAGTTTTAACACAAAAGATAATAATGTTTATAGACAGACAATGTTTAAAAAATTATCAGCAAGATTACTATTATTTATTAGTCCAGGCTAGCCTCAAACTTTCTATAAATATAACCCAAGCTGAATTTAGATGTGTAATGTGCCTGACTCACCCTCCCAATGCTGATATTGTAGACCTTCATTACCGCATCTGGATCAACAATGATTTCTGAAGAGCGACTGTGAAACACACTTGAGGAATCATGAATGCAGATGCAATTCATGATAGGCAGCAAGGAGTTATTAATAAATAAAACAGAATATTGGTATTCATATTAGACATTAAATATATACATATATACAATTTTTTCTATAAGAATATAGAATTAAAATCCTAATTCTAACCATCTGCTGTTAGAAGCCAGAGAAAAAGTGTTAACTCAACGCTTCTCTTCACTGGGTAGAGGTTATAGGTATTTCCAGCTGTAGATAAACTTAGCTGTGACTAAATAATAATTTAAAACAGCAACAATTTAGGAAAATACGAAATCAATGGAAACCAAATACATCCTCCCCATGGTATCTATGGGGAAAATATTTTTAGAACCAACTCATATCCCTTTGGACTCTGTATTCAGGAAGGCTTTAGTCTACTATGTAAAATCACCTGGGATTATCATATAATTTATACCCCTTCTCCAATATAGCTTAAAGTATATTTGAGCTTGTTATAATTGTTACCACTGACTATTGTTCTGAAAATAGTTGCTGTGCTGTACTCTTTAGGGCACAGTAGCCAAGATAAAGTCTGAACATGTTAAGTACACACATAATTATTTTAAAAATAATTTTTAAACATTTAAAGAAAGAATACTTTCTATGCATATTTTCAATCCATGCTTTGTTGAATTCACAAATGTAGAGCCTGTAGAGCCTACATATACAGAAGTTCGACTACAATTTACAAACTTAAAAAAGTGGCATAGAAATAAGAGCTTGCTAAGACTTTAGATGGAGGGACAGAATACTGAAAGGAATAACCAACTGGGTAGACAACAATAACAATAAAGAGAACCTATATTATTCTATTTTTAAGAACTATTTCTCTCAAAACAGAATGGAAAAAAACATATACCAGAACATATAAATCAAATCACATTTTTATACAGATAAACTGAAATTTAAGGAAAAAAGTTTTATAAAGGAAAAACAATATTTCAGAGAAATGAAACTGGCAATATAACAAGAAGAAACTAATGGTTTTGTCTTACTCTAATATCGAGTTTATTCTGTTCTCAGTGCAAGAGAAAGCCTGACAAGTTCATGGCACCAATGAAAGATTCACGGCAGCACAGGGGACCCTGGCAGGTCCTACTGTGGGTGGGAGACAGACAGATAAGCCATGCAGAGAGAGCTTGAGTATATAGAGTTTATTTAGGGGGTTCTGGGAAGGTGTAAGTGTGTAAGGGGCTATGGAGAGGGGGAGAAAGAGAAAAGAGGAAAGGGAGAAGGAGGAGAAGGGAGAGGTTGCCCTTTCAGAAGAAAAACTGAGAGGGGAGGAGGAGAGGAGGTACAAGAGCAGCTTGACTGTGTGGGAACGGGGAAATTGGAGGAGGGTGGAGCTTGTCTCTTAAAGGGATAGGGTACCCAGGTGACAGGAAAGGCCAGCAGAATAAAAACAACGACACTTCTTTGTTTTATTTTAATCATCAAAACTCTTGTTAAATAATAATTTTATTATCAATTAGACAGTACAACTTAAGAAAAAAATCATCTTCATAATAATACACAGGTAAAAATGCTCAATACAATGGAATATTTCCATGAAATAAGCACACTAACTTACAGGCAGTGGGGAAATTCCTTTCACCCATCCATGCAATGCCAGATACCAAAAAAAAAAAAAAAAAAGATGACAGTGACAAACATGCAAAGGCATAGCAGAAACAAAGACAGTGTGGGGTCTGTGGTCTCGGGACCTAGCCCCTCAGGGTTTTATTTCTTGGTGGGCTGAGCCTCTGAAACAAATTGGCATCTTCAGCTCATCTGACATGGCCACCAGCAATTGCAAGTTTATAAGATGTAATTATATAAGAAAATAAAAGCATAGAAGGTAATGTTCATGCTCTATTATTAATACTATGTCTACTCCAACACAAACCCCTTTGATTTTACATGGAACTTCAGGAAGGCTGGGGAAGGGAGATGAAAAATATTTTCTCAGTTCCCAATACATCAACAGCAACCATTTTTCCTTGTCAGGACGCTCTCATCCTTTCTTTTTCATTCATGATATTTTTCCCCTGATAAAAGGGTCAAATTTTGAAATCAGGAGTTTCAGTTTGATTACTAGTAGATATTTTACTGGGAAAAATAATTAAACATGACCAAAAGTAATTGACTTAGAGTCACCATTGCAGACTCACAGTTATCTTGGAGAGATTTAGATCTGAAAAATAAGATATATGAGGCAAATGTGCCAAGTTAGTGGACAAAAATGGACAGGATATAAGGAAAACAGAGGGTGAGTTTTCTATTGAAAGCAAAATTCGCTTGTTTTCGAAAAAATGGGAGAGCAAACATGGTAGGTAGAGTGTTCTAGTTTGGATGCAGCTAAAGGTGGGCATTATCAGGAACTCTTTTGATACTTTGGGAAGAAAGTGAGAGGAATAAGAGAGAACCACAAGTGTGCAGCAACAATAGTGTGGCCTAGATGACTTCTGGTTGAGGACTAGAGGATTTCATTGGTGGTGGGATCAAAATAAAAAGTTTTCAATGAATACAAAATGCATTTTGGATCATCACAATCATCATGATCTTGACTAATACACCATGGAGGATAGTAGAGGAACCTAGAGTTTTGTACAGTGTTTCTAATTCTGTCAGCAGCATAACCAAGAAAGAGAGACAACACACATACTCATAAACAAAAGCAAATGCTCTTTAAAAAGAGTGGTATTTTTACTTTCTATAAGTGGAAATCATGGAAGACACATCAATAACCTCAGTGTTGTAACTCTTTTGAGAGAAAATACAATGTTTGTGTGAATGTGAGCTTCATTAATAAAATAGGAGTGTGATCCCCTACACTTATGAATGAAGGATGAGCTGAAGGCAGACAAGTAATGGGCAAGCTGTGTGGCACCTGAGGATAGAGAATTTTTTAATGAAATTGTTTTATTGATACTAAGTTGGTTTCTGCTAGTTATGTAAACTCAAAATTCTCTCTGACTTTGTTTTCTTCTCTTAAAATAGAGGGAACTACACTGACTCTTCTCTGAGGTTACTTTACTCTTACTTTGCTACCTATATTATTGCTTACTTGTGTATATTTGAAAACTCATTTTCCTTCATTGCATTATGAACTTTGGTTAATACCTACTAAAGTGTTCTCATATGAAAAAAATATGTGTTTACACACAAACACTTTATTTTGACATTATTATCATCAATATCCAGGAAAGACATATATCAACATATAATGTATATATCATTTTGAAGCTATTTATCTATTCATATCTGTGTGTCTGTTCATCTGTCTATTTATTTATCAATTTTGGCAATGTGCAAAAACCATTAATACTATTATTACTCTTCCCCTTTAAGGATAAAAAATTAAAGCTTGCTATAACATGCTGTGTAAGGCAGATATAGAATTTAAATCTAAAGTCTCCTGCACCCCAAGTTCACCTTGTAAGCTACATCTGTGTTAGTCTGTCAGGTCACAGAACTCAATGAATTCAAACATGCTTCAACTTTAACTAAAGATGTCTTTATGATCTAGACCCTTTTCTAACTTGGTGAAAAGAACGTGTAGCAATGAACAGGAAAGATAACAAAGGCTGTTCTCATGGAAACATGTAGCAGACAATCTAGTTTGAAACTCCTTTCTAGACACCTGTGACAAGTGTTTCCAATTCTCCTAGAAAGAATATCTACTGAAATATGTCACCTATGTGATCGCTGGGCTAAACAAAACTGTATCAAACAGACTTAAATTTATATTGATACACACATTCAGCAATTTCATGGAAAATTACTTCCAAAATTGTATCCCTAGAAGGGGCCCCCCATCAGTAATGCTCCTTAAGGCCATATAAATTCCTTCCAGATTTTTGGCTTCATGTAATTAGATTCACTAGAAAGCATCTGGTCTCTTAGAGGTAGACCAAGTTAATGAAAGCATAGTGGGACTCTTAGCATAATGACTGTAAGATTTCCATGGACACAGTGCATGTTCCTCAAACAGCAGAAGGATGTGTCTCCCATAAAAATTTGGCCCAACCTCCAAAATCATCCCAGGGATAATAATAATAGACAGTCAAATAATAATTTGTTGTTTACTAAATGAATCTAATTCCATGCTTTTGTAATCTTCAGAACAATGGTGTGAGGTAAATGTAAGAGACCTTCATCTTTCATTTTACATTAGTGATAAAACTAAATACTAAAGTGATTAATCTGGTTGAAGGCATAGCTGGTACATAGTATACTTTGATATTGAACTTTATGGTTTAAAATGAAGGAAAATTGGTTTGTGATATCTGTTGAGAATTATGAAGTCAGAACAGAACTGTGCATGTTCCTTTATTATATACTTCAGGCTCTATCACCAATAGGCTTTTAATAAGCACAGTAGCACAGTACTCAAGAACAAATGAGAGAGAGAGAGAGAGAGAGAGAGAATGTTAGAGATCAAGAGAGAGAAAGAGTGTGATTGCTGTCTAAGGTCAGATATATATTATCAAATAAATATGTATTGAACTGTGATCATTTACTAAAAGCATTGTTGGGAAAGATGTACAAGTAAATTTCAGGTGTTTGATATTGCTTTCACACATATTTGGGTTAGATGTTTTAAATTATCAAGAAATTAGGTTGATCTAGCTCACAACTTGGAGGTTTATAAATCCAAATAGTTTTTGCCTGCTCCGGGGAGATCTTCTAGGTACGTCATAGAAAATACACTGTGAAAGAAACATGAGCTAAATTAGGTGATCACATGAGGAAAAGGAAGTCAGGAACAATCCCATGGTTAGGCTTGGTCTTTCACTATCCTGGTACTGACTCTGGATCCACAATAGTTACCACAGTTTCTTCCAAAGGAAGAGTTCTCCAATAACCTTAGTATCTTCAACCCTTTTCTACTTCTCAATGTCCGCTGCATCTTGACACCACTAAGCTGGGTCAAAGCTTATAACACATTACCTTAGAGATGCCCAGTCAAACCAGGATCAGACCACAGCACAGTAAATTTAAGGATAGAGTTAAGTTCATATGAACAAAAAACAGTATTATTTTCCCTCACTATCTTAAAGATATCTTAGTTTTATTTTATCTTTTTAAAATAGGTACAGCAGATCTTTAATAGGCCATAAGTAGGCAGTTAGAAGTCTGTAACATGTCTAAAGGACCGAAATTCCATCGTGGATATGTTCCCAGGTATTCCCAAACAGAATTTAAAACAAATTGTCTTATGCTCTGTTCCTGGGTTGATGACTTACTTCCTGGAAGATGTGTACCTCTCTCCTCCCTTTGGGATTAGACACCACACATGAGGATGGTAGGTAGCCAGGTGCTCCAAGAGTAGAGCAAGAGCAGCTCTATCCATGAAGAACTAAGCAAACATCAGTCTTAAACAAGTTTTCACTGTCCTTGAACCTCTTTGATCATGGTGCTCCTTTCAATTAGAGCCCTCAGAAGCCTGAGGTATCATTAGTAACAGAATTCAAGAAACTGCATGGGGAAAAAAACTCTCTTGTATATTTCTGCCTCATTGAGTCTCCATCTCATTTTCAATCTCATCTGAAAACGTATCTTTTGCTCTCCTGACCGCATCTGCTAATTGCCCTCTCCCATGGCTATTATTTAACTGGAAATATGTGATCACTTTACCAAGAGTGTTTAACTTCATGGGGTTGTTGAGATGTTTCTAATAGTATCTGGATGAAAGTGTAAGGAGCTGAGGTTCTTAAGTGGGGAAAGGCTTTATGAAACTCTTCATCAGTCTCTTATCTTATGATCTTAATCTTTCCATCACACCCTGCCAACTTCACTAAGCAGAAATTGGATAAGCTTTGGATTAATGTTCATATTAGAAAAATAAGACCTTGCAAATGTCAATATTGAAAAACACATTTGTAGTATTTATGATATTTAACGAAATCACATTGGATTTTTCTACTGGGCCTCCAAATTATTCGTCATGACTGTCTCACATTCCATTGAAAATCTTGCATTTTATACACCGAGTCACTCCTTGAGCCTGAAAATACAACTTTAATGTTTTAATATTTGAAGTTATAAATGTGTCATCTTTATACTAGGATGGATATGCTTTTCTCAAAGATTCTTCTATAATCAAATATTATTCTGCCCTTAAAATACCTCACAAAGTAAGTTCAATTCGTGAAAAGAATTTGGGGGTAGGTGAGTTGAGACATGGCTTCTGTGTATTTCTGGCTGTCCTGGAAAACTCTCTGTAGACCAGACTGGCCTCAAACTCAGAGACCTGACTGTGTCTGCCTCCTGAGAACTGAGATTAAAGGCTTGTGCCAGCTGCCCAACAAGCTATGTAATTCTTCACTGAGAATCAGAAAGCCTCTTTTTATAGTGGAATGCCAATTCTTTAAGGAGTGAGACATTGCTTAGGCTGTTTCCTAGCTGCACGTAAGAGGCAGCAAAATATCTGCGAATGAATTTCTTTCACCATTACAGTGTTTGAAAAATTAAAATAAACCTGTGATCTTACATTGTTCCCTAGGTAACATTATATATGAATACATCAAAAATTTCACACTGAAAAAATGAGGAAAATGTGATTTTTGCAAATCCTGGTTCTTTGATATTCTCATGGAGATTTGTGCTGCAAAGTGGACTACCGCTGATGCCACTAACAACCAATAGGACCAAACTCTGACTGTTGTGCCTGCTTTTATTTTTCATACATATGCCTGCTACTATTATCATAGGCAAAATAGTTAGCATTTTCGATCTAAGTAGCTGAACAAGTTCTTCATTTAGACTTTCTTCACTTAGAACTCATTTGCAAATACTAAGTACCTAAAAAGTCCCTAAAATAAGAAAGGCACTGTGAGGTCCCTATGAGAAACAGTAAAACATATGCAATCCCTGGGTTTATGCAACTTCCATTCTAGGAGGGCCTCTTATAACATCAAATTGACCATTCTGTATCACTAGGTCCCCAATATTACTGAGTAAAAGATTCTTTGAAGTAAAATTGAAAGTGCTTTATCCTTGGGAATCTCTCTACTTCTTCAAGCTCATCTTTGAAATAATCTTTTAGATGTTCCTTTAACTAGCTTGGAACTTAAGATTCAATTTCCTCATTTGCTTCTTAAAATCAACTAATGTGCAATGCTTTTTTATGTTTCTAAGCTTACTATTCTTTCTGTCTGGATTATTCAGCTGAAACCACTCTTGACACTTTTCTCTTACAAGTGCTTATAATGGTGATCACAGCTATATTCTGAGTTATTTCTTTCTGAGAGTCACAGCGCTCAGTGCTATATGTGGGTACATGCATATAAACTCCTGCATGTACATTCATTTTATTTATTTCTAAAAGATTGTTTTATTTATAAAAAGAATTGTAGTTTATGAAATAGGATCATCACAACTTTTTTATCACTTTGACAAAAACCAACATGGCTGGCCAAGGCAACTTGTAATTAATAGAGTGGTTAATTGGGATTGCAGTTTCAGGGGGTTAGAATCCATGACAGCAGATCATTATCATGGTGGTAGGATTAGTTGGGAGTTCACACGTTGATTCACAAGCAGGAGGCAGAGAAGACACACTAAGGATGATGAAAGTCTTCTGAAACCTGAAAGTCCACCTCCAGTGATACTCCTTTTCCTAAAAGATGACACTTCCTAAACCTCCCCAAACACTTCCACCAATTCGGGCCTAAGTTTTCAAACATAAAGAGACTATGGAGGGCATTCTCATTCAACTACCACAAGCACACATCTAGCAAGTTGGGCAGAGTATCTGATTCCAGTGTATGAGTTTTTCACTACTTGGCCTGTTATGAGGAAACTTCCAGTCTTTTTTCAAGTGCTAAATCAAGGCCACTCTATCTCTGCAATCATTTTTGACGTCAGACAGAGAAGAGCTTCATCCTTCACATTCATCTTGTTTGCATGGCTATGGTGGTCCTTCGTGCATTTTTTCCCATAAACAGTTGTTATTAGTCTAGAAGCCTATTTATGATGTTAGTTTGCTTAAAATAGCTAACTCAGGCCCAACCAAACCCACAGTTTCTTAGCCTACTCTAGTACCAGACCATAGCAGGGTTCTCAATAAATCACCAAGGCAGAGTGTGCTGGCCAAAGCAGTACATCCTACTGAGAGGCGAGAGAAAGTCAGAAGAAACTCAAGAAGGAGATGGAAGTAGAAGGAGTTGGTGAAGCCTCTGCTTGTCCCATGTTGGTTTGACCTCATTTAAAAGAAAGAAAAGCTCAAAAATTGCTAGGAAAACTGGAGACCAAATACAAACAAACCCCATACTTTTCTTTGTGTTGTTTACATTTTCCATCTGGTTGCTCTGGCTTTGTGCTGATGCTCCAGCTGCAGGTCAGGACTAAGTTCACGTGAGCTTAACTGGAAAGTACATGGGCTTCTCTAGGGGATACTCCAGGGACAGCTGACCAAAAGACCTTTGCTATCAATTTGAAACATAGCTGTATGAGAATTTCAGAAACAAACAAAACCCTGCTGTGTTCCTTGTAGAATGCCTTTTATTTCTCATGGCTACCCTTGATATCTTTTTATTTTAAGAAACAAATAAGAGAATATATGATTTGCTGATTTGTTTTAAAGGATAGTTTGTAAATGTGCAAAACAGTGGATTGATTACACCATAACACACTAATTTGTCCCTCAGCTCATGCCTCAAGTGAGCAGCTGTCCTGGTGTTATCAATAAGTATCTCAAGTTCCCGAAATTCTTTATTTGCACCCCTAAAAATAGTAGTGTGATCTTACCTGCCAATGGGAATTCAGCATCTGTGACTTGATAGAGATAGAAAAGTGCTTACTTGATGGTTTTGACTACATTTGTGTGGTATTTCTATTATTACCATGGAAGTATGTCAAGTACAGTCAGCAGAAAGATAAGCAGCATTTGTACAAGAACCAAGTGATTCCAGCCTCCCACCACCACCCCGGCAACACCAAGACAACCAGATCTTCTGTCTGCTAAAAGACTCCCCAACTCTTTGAACCACATATAACTAGATGAGACATGGGTCCAAACCTCAGAAATGTTTGTATAAGCAAACAAAAGCAATATAGGAAGTATATGAATTCTAGCTTCACAGATATAAGGAACTATTATGGGAGGGAAGAAAAGATTCATTTTTGTCTCTGTTTCATGAGTAAAATTAAGATAAGTATGTGAAATGTATAGAAAAATAAATGTAGAAAAAACATATTTCCCTGTGAGAAAGAATCATTCGCAACCACAGCAACATCATATACTGCTATTCATATCTAGATATGGCTCTGTAGTGACGTGATGAGCAACACACCAGTGAAGACCCTGACTCAGAGGCTGAAAAGAGACTTGAAAGAGATTATGTAAGATGGTGCCACTGAAGGAATTGAATGAACTGAACATTCTACAAGACACAGGAATAAACAATGACTTCTTTCAAGAATGCACAGGTAAGTTGCCAAAATAAACAAGGCCTGCTCCTTGTAATAAATGCAAAACAGTTGTTAGGAATCACTTAGAAGTTAGAAAGATTGCTTAATTGGCTGTGTGTGTGTGTTTAGGAAGGTAAAATTGTTCTTTTGAAAAGTATTCTCTGACTAGTGATATTTTACTTTAACTTTGATAAAGCTGGAAACTAGTTTGTGGGAGGAAGTGTCTAAAAGTTAATGCAGAGTAGTCAAAAGCATCAGGTCATGTAGATCAACAAGTGAATCAAGGAATGGATAATATTACATATTGAGAATGAAAATCCGTTGCCTGCTTGTCTGCCTGGACAATTAACCCAGGAGGATTATTGGAAAGTTACAAGAATACTGGATACCTTCCCAGGACTTGATGGGGCACAGAAATTGAAAGGCAGTTAAGGTACCAAATTGTTAATGAAATAGAGTATTAATTGTGCAGTGCTAATTCCTCCCCTTCAGCAAGAAAGTTGCTGCTTGCTTTGACTAGATGCATTTGCATCTAAATAATAAAACATTGAAACTTGAAAGTTTCCTAGATGAGCTGAGCCTTCTACTTTCACAAAAAACAGGATTGAAAAGATTGCAGATACAGAGGTAGACCACAGTGCTCAATCACTGTGACTTTCTCTCTTCTGAATGCAACATGGAAAAGGGTAGGTGAGCATCTGAAAGAAAGTGGAGTTTGTCTCTGGTTTCTAGTTAAGCTGGTGTTTGCCTTTAGTACAGGCCCTTGGTTGGCTGAGGTACAAGGAATAAAGGTTCTAGTCCAGCTGGTCTGTACAGTGAGACCTTGTCTCAAAACTAAACAGCAAAGCAATCAACAAACAAACCAAAACAAAAACAAAAAAATAACAGAGAAAAGAAAAAAGTATATAATTAGTGCTTATGAGTAGAAATGTTGATATTACATTGACCTTAATCAAATTCCTTTCATTGTTTTCTGAGTGAATTATTTCCAATGAGCTAATTTGTAATGAAGCATTTATTTCTCAAGCTTCCACTTGTTATCCGTAAAATAGAAATAAAAATATTTTGTTATCAAGAATTAAGAAGATTGAGAATATGCTTACAACAGATTTATGCCCTGATTGCAGTTTCTAAAATTATTTTACACATGGATCTTAAATGTTGTCACCTGTTTGTTAGGCTAGAAGAGGTGTGTATCACAGCAAAGATGTGCATGTGTGTTGAGCTATACTTAAAATAATACATTAAAAATTTTTTAGGGAACAAGTCACACAGCAAAATATATTAACTAATTACATTTCCTACAGCAAACATTATCTTCCAGCATTGAACTCTCTAGGAACATATTGTCTCCAGGAACACTTCCTCCAGCAAGGCCACACATCTTAATAGTGCCACTCCCTTTGGAGGCCATTTTTTTTAATACTACCACATTCTGGTCCCTGGAATCCAAAGGCTTATAGCCATATTATGATACAAAAATATGCATTCAGTCCAGCTTCCAAACTCTTCATAGTCTATAACAGTCTCAAACTTGTTTGAAAGTCCAAAGTCTCTTCTAAGATACCTGCAAATTCCCCTACAAAAATCAAACTCAAAAACTATATCACATGCTTCCAACATACAATGGTACAGGATATATATTACCATTCCAAAACACAGGGAGGGGAGCATAGTAAGGGAATACTAGACAAAAACAAGACCAAAAACCAGCTGGGCAAACTCCAAACTCTGCATTTCCATGTCTAATGTGGAAATGATATTCAGATCTACAACTCTGTTCCAATTAGCTGACTACAACACACTTCTTTCTCATGGGTTCTACTCCCTGTTAGCAGCTCTCCTTAGCAGTTATCCAACAACACTGGCATCTCTAACATTTTGGGTTCTCTGAGGCAATGTAGGCTTCAATTTCACAGTTTTGTGCAGTGGCCTTTCTACTAGGTCTTAATTCAGGACCAGCCCTGACACAGACCTGGTCTCAATGTCTATCACTCCTTTCTTCTGCTCTTACCTCTAAAGCCAGAACTACATGGCTGAAACTTCCAAGTTATGGTGCTTTCTGTGGCTGAAATATGCCCTCCTTGTTTAATTACATCTTTATCAGCTTTCTATTGTCCTTCACTGCCTAAGTTTGGCTATCCTTGTGCTTGCTCTGTAGACCAGGGTGACCTCAAACTCAGAGATCCACCATCCTTTTCCTTCCCAGGGCTGGGCTCAAGCCTGTTCCCCACCACGACCAACCTTAAGCTTTTCTTTAGTTCCTTTTAACTGGTTGAAAGTTTAACTGGGTAGGATCTTGCTCTCAGGTTACCCCATTTTTATTTCATTTCTTAATCCATTTATCTCCTTGAACACAGAAAGTTCTATTCAAATTCCTGGTGCTCTTTTTCTTATCAAAATTTATTTTTTGTAATTTACTGGTTTCAGGTTGGTCCTTGTTATTATGAGTCATCATTAAAGTACCTATGTGACAGAGTCGACACTAGACTCTTTTTAGATTTTTTTCTGTTAATGGAATTAATACAAAATTCTTCACTTTAGCCTCAGGAAGACCCTTCAAACAGAGCAAAAGGCAGCGACTTTCCTCACCAAATTATCACAAGAACAATCTCTAGACAATATACTAAAATTCTTCTACCTGAAACTGCTTGAGTGAGTGCCTCACCACCACCATTCAAATAACTCTCAGAACCTCTGTCTTCTATTCTCCTGCTAGTAGGGCCCATTAATCATTACTTAAAGTATTCTACTGCTTTCATTACTCAAAGTATTAAAATCTCCAAACAAACACATGGTCAGGCCTATCACTGAAATACCCCAGGCACTGGTACCAACCTCTGTCTTAGGGTTTTTATTGATGAAGAGATGCCATGCCTATGGCAATTCTTATAAAGAAAACACTTAATTGGGGTAGTTTGCTTACAGCCTTAGTGGTTCAACCCACTCTCATTATGATAGGAAGCATGGTGGTGTTCAGGTTGATGTGATTGCTAGAGCTGAGAGTGCTATATCTTGTAGGCAAAAGGAAGTAAACTGAGTATCACACTGAGGGAAGCATGAATAAAAGACCTCAAAGACTTTCTCCACAGTGAGACATTTCCTCCAACAAGACCATACCTCCTAATAGGGTCACTCCCTTTGAAGGCATTTTGTTTCAAACCACCACACACTCCTTCTCGACTAACATTAGCATATTGGTTTATAAAGTAAAAGATGGTAAGTACAGAGGCTTCTTAGCAGGAGAGTGGTAACTATCAAAAGATGTCAATGGGCATCTGTCTCATGCTTAACAAATAGTACCAGAGTGTCATTATGATCATGTGACCTTTTAATATTAATCATGACATCTTTAATTTGTTCTTTGCCCTTGAAAGTAATTATTCCTTCTAAAGGGCTTTGGAGTTTTTATGTTATTTTTCAGTGTTACTTCATCTGTGTTCTACCCTTTGGAAATAACTAAACCTGTATCTGGGTAACATCAAGATCAGTGACGGCTAGCTGGTGTGATGGGGAATCTCCTTTAGCCAATGACCTTTGAGGGGCTGAACCCAGTAACTGAAGCCCATATATTTTATACTGATGCAAATAAATTACGAAAGGCAGGTCACAAATCAGAAAATTTAAGCAAGGTGGAACAAAGCTCTTATAATTCTCTCCAAAATACAGAGTTATATGCTATTTTCATGGTACTAAGGGATTTTAAAGAACCTCTCAATATGGTTACTGATTTATAATATGCAGAAAAGGTTGTCTTGCATATAAAACAACTAAAGTTATACCAGATGATATAGAATTAACTTCATTATTCATTCATGTTCAAGATATAATGAGGAATAGTCTTTGTCCTATATACACAACACATCTGACCACATATGGGTCTGCCAGATCCTCTCGCATAAGGTAATGCAGAAATTGATCAATTATTGATTAAAAGTGTACTAAAGGCCTCAAAATTTCATTAAAAAATTAAGTCAATAGCAAAGGTTTAAAGAAAATTTTCTATTATGTGGCAACAAGCTAAGGAGATTTTTAAATAGATGTCCTACTTGCTATTTCTATAACCAAACACCTCTACCTACAGGGAGTAACACAAAGGATACTCAAAAAAATAAAATCTGGTAGATGGATGTGTTACAATTTTAAAAAATTGAGAAATTAAAATATATACATGACACCATTGACACTTACTCAGGTTTTCAGTGGGCAACTGCCTTGAGCTCAGAAAAAGCTGATTGAGTAATCATATATTTATTAGAAGTTATGGCCATCATGGATACACCTGCACAAATAAAAACAGATAATGGTCCATCATATGTCTCTAAGGAAATGTAACAGTCTTTTGCTTATTATAACATGAAGCACATGGCAGGTATACCAAACAATCTTACAGGTCAGACAGTTATAGAATGATCAAATTGAACTATAAAAGATATGATAACAAACAAAAGGAGATGGAAAATATTCCCCCAAGTAGATTGCATGTTTTATTAACCTTAAATTTTTTAATACTAATGAGAAAGGAACAAGGGCAGCAGAAAAACATTGGATAATAATAATAAAAAAGATTTCTAAGTTAGATCAGCCAGTGTATTTCAAGGATGTGTTGACCTCCGAATGGAAACCAGGAGATGTGCTACGTTGGGGAAGGTATTTCACTCTTGTTTCCACAGTAGAAAAACAGCTATGGATACCATCCAAATTAATAAAGATTCAATTAAAAGATCTCATAAAAAAAAGAGAAAGGACAACTCATCCAGAGAGGTGACAATTATACCAGTAGTAAAAGCAAGCAAACAAACAAAAAGCCAAAACATAAAACAAAACAAAACACCTCATGAGGGTTGGGACAGTATTCTGTTGTTGTCTTTGCAGGAAAATACTCATTTTCAAAAACTCAAGAGACCCTGGACTTTTGGATGCTAAAGAGGAAAAAATAACTATACAGAAAGGATCACCAAGCCAAAAAAAATGACTTATGTGAACAGGTTATCTGCAGGGTAGAATTTTGTTCTCTATACATATATATTTATATATACTAACCAGTAAAATAATAGACTTACTTAAAAATCAAAGGTGGCTTTGGAGTTGGACAATGACTATCCTTCTTTAAATCCAAGCATATTGTTAAAAGAAAAATTCAGAATTTCTGTCTCATATCTGGAACCATCTGGTATGGGACATAAAGAAGATAGATTTTAAGGAAATATTTTACTTTTCTCCATGCCCGTTTTGTCTATATTGTATTTTTCATTGAATATATATGACTATATCAATAATGTTCAAGTTTTCCACAAAGAACAATAGATTTTCCTGCACTAAACTTTGAAGTTTCCAGAAAGAAGATGGGGCCCCACAACAATGACTCTACCTTGTTGATATGATGTCATGATGCTGACAGCGCTACTATAAGACCAGTTTTGGATACCAGCTTGTCAAGATGGTTCCAACTTGGTTAGCTAAAATGGTACACCTTCTTACAATGTTCTGATCAGAACTCCAAATAAGAACTTCAGAAAAACCCTATTGACTATTCAAAGACTATTTGCAATTATACTATACAACTTAACAACAGTTATAATTTTACAGGATCCCATAGAGAGAACATCGACACCATGACAAGTAATGGAAGTAATTCTAGAAGATGATGACCCTTCTCACAATAAAGTTTGTCTTCAGGGTTAGGGACATCAATTAGAGGTTAATTATAACTGGCAAAGGGTTGGGGGTTGGGGTGGAAATTTTGTAGGCTCAGGATCTAACAAAAAGAGGAAATTGAATGGGATAATAGGTAGATTAGTATGAATATGAATAGAGTAAATACTTGTGAACTATTATTTATAGACAATTTACATTGGTATAGATTCTTGTATATTGATAAAAATTCAAATTATATTCATTATATTGAATATGCTCCTATTTCTGTATACAATATTTGTACACCTATGAAAAGTTATTTTTGTCATATTATAGGCATGCATGTTTCTATCACTGTTTAAGACATTTTTTATATTGATAAATTTTAAGATATATTTATCATATTGCATTATACATCTCTGTTTCTGATTATGATATCTTTATATTGTTTACATTTTGAGGCCATTGTCCTCATTTGCTGCACAGTTGTTTGAAGATTGTGGAATATTCTAATATGATGTCTTAGTCTTTAAGTTATACAGGTATTAAGTATTATAGATCAATAGTCATCCATGTTTGTCATACTTTTAGTTAAACTAATCAGTTTCCTTAGTTACATAGATATTGTATTCCAGATAGATAGATAATCTTCAACTACTCTAAAGGATTATAGAATATGGCATTTAATTAATTTAGGGTTCTGTTGATGTGAGATACAACTGCTCCTGGCAGCACCGACCTATTTCCAAGAGAATGTTGAGCACCAAAGACATTCCACTTGGAGCTTGTTTTCCTCTTGGCAAAACTGGCCATGCCTTGACCACTGACAAAATGCAGTGTCCAGACTGGACAGGCAGGATACAAAAAAAAAAAAAAAGATTGTCAAACCTTGTCGAGACAGAGTAAGATGGTTTTAAAATTTTTTCCTGCCTCTGAAAATGGTCTGTGAGTTACTCTAGGCCTTAGACAAAGTTGCTTTCTCCAACATTGCGATGAGATTTTGGGTGATTACCCAGGTAGCAAGTTGTCTCTGTCATCTACTGCACATTTTGGAAACTGCTTGATTGCACTTCCTGCCTACTCATTTAATATTATCTCCTTTCTCAGGTCTTTAATGGGGTTGAGGACTAGATATTTTTAGTTAATTTTCTATTATGAGTTAGCCAAGCCATTTCTAATATAAAACTTAGACTCCTTAGGATAAAATAATTATTGAAACATTTAGATGTTTCTTGCTTAATATTGTTTATGCTGGTTGTGATTCTTACTTTTATAATTGATATCTGTTCTTATATATAGTTTTGTATTGGGTTTGAAACTGTCTTATTTAGAGAAAAAAAGGGGAAGTGATAGGTGTAGGGGAGGCCACTTGTTCATTCCTGGCTGCCCAGAATGGAAATAACCACACAGAAACTGTATTAATTAAATCAGTTCTTGTCCTATTAGCTCAGCTTTTTATTGGCTAGCTCTTACATCCTAACCTAATTCACTCCATTAATCTGTATTGCCACATGGCTGTGGCTTATCAGCAAGCTTCCTCATGTCTGTCTCTGGAAGCAGCTACATGGCTTCTTATGACTCTACCTTATTTCTCCCAGCATTCAGTTTAGTTTTTGCCACCAAGCTCTACTCTGCCCCATCACAGGTCAAGGCAGCTTCTTTGTTCATTAACAAATAAAAGTAACACATACACAAAAGGACTTCACACACCAGATGAGGAACCTCCTTCAGCCAATGACTTTTTATAGGCTGGATGAGGTTGGGCATGGCATTAGGTACAGAAGGTGCTTGCCCAACACCCTCCCCCTCTTCACTCTAACACCTGCATGGTTGATACTGTTTCTGTTCCATATTGTGATCTGTGAGTTCCCACTTAAATAAATAAAAAAATCTTATTATATCCTCTTTGGAGCTAGTGTGAGATTACATTATTCACGTGCCCCCTTTTTTGGGTGCATTCCCTTCACTGGTGTGGTCTGAAATCCTCATACTTGGAAGAATTGAGGCAAGAAAAATGCCAATTTGATTCTAGGTTAATCTATATAGTGAGATATTGTCTCAATAGCCACCCCTCATCCTCACCAAAGACAAAGATTAATAAGCTCTTATATAAATGGATCTGAAGTTTCATAGTATAATAAGAAATAAAGTTCTAATTGGTATTCAAGAATAAAAACAGTAGAAAAGAAAAAGTTCAGTAGTGGTCAAAATTTACGTCACCAGAAAGGTTTATTAAAAGTATAAAATGTGTATAAAAGTAGAATAGTTCACACTAACAGTTTTTCAAACGGGAAACAAAAATGCTCAAGTTAAAGCCAGAGTATGGAAATAAGAGCAATTAAGGTAATTAGCCAAATAAACACAGGGGTTGATGCACAGAACCCATTGGTTTTACTTACTTTTGGTTGCTGGGGCCTCATGTTATATGAGAAATTTTATCTATATGCTCTCTACTTTATTCATCAGACAAAGAAGTTTGTATTAATACTGTATTTTACAATTTAAGTAATTAAAGCTTAAAGGGAGGCTTGAGCCAGCAACCTCCACAAGAGCAGGCCATAAGCAGTGACCTCCACAGGAGCAGGTACAAGGTAGTGAACACCAAGGGAGCAGGCCCAAGTCAGAGACCCCTGGGGGACCAGGTCTGAGCCAGGGACCTCTGTAAAAACAGGTCAAGAACCAGTGACTTCAGCAGAAGCAGCCCCAAGCATGCAACTTCTGTGGAAGCAGGCCTGAATGACCTCTGGGATTAAAGAGTGACCCCCAGAAGTGCCACACTACCTCCCGAAACACTGAGTGACCTCTAGGGTGACTAGAACACTGGCCCTGACTGCAACACAAAAAGCAACCATCTAAGCCTTGGATCCAATGGCAACTGGAATATTGATACCAGAGATATAGCCCCAACTACACTAATCAGAGGAAAAGGTGGGCAGAGAGGTAAGAACACTCAAGACCATAAAAACAACACAACACCAAAATAATTCATGGCCCTACAACAGCAAGACTTCAATAAACAAAAATAGATGAAGCAGAAGAAAATGACCTATAAAATAATTTTAGCAGTATGTTTGAGGCCCTTAAAGAGAAAATTAAAAATTCCCTCAAAGAAATGGAGGAAAAGAAAAAGAAAAAAAATGGAAGAAATCACCAAATACCTTAAAGAAAACCAAGAAAAAGCAATCAAAAGATGAAAAAAATGATTCAAGACTTAGAAACCAAAATAGATACAATAAAGAAAACACAAACCAAGAGAATTATAGAAAGATAAATTATGAGAAAACAATCAGGAACCACAAATAAAAGCACAAACAACACAATGCAAGATGTGGAAGAGAGAATCTCAAGAGCTGAAGATACAATAGAGGAAATAGACTTATTGGTCAAAGAAAACATTAAATCTAACAAAAGATTAACATGAAATATCCAGGAAATATGGGACACCATGAAAAGACCAAACCTAAGAATAATAGGGATAGAAGGAGAAGTCCACTTCAAAAGCACAGAAAATATATTCAACAAAATCATAAAAGAAAACTTTCCCAACCTAAAGAAAGATATGCATATGAAGATTACAGAACACCAAATAGACTGGATCAGAAAAAAGTCCCTCACCACATAATAATGAAAACACAAAACATAAAGAATAAAGAAAGAATATTAACAGCTCCAAAGGAAAAATGGCCAAGTAACATATAAAGGCAGGCCTATCAGAATTATACCTGACTTTTCAATAGAAACAATGAAAGGCAGAAGGTCCTGGTCAAGTGTTATGCAGACATTAATAGACCATGGATGCCAGCCCAGACTACTACACCAGTGTTTAGATGGACAAAACATGATATTTTATGATAGAACCAGATTTAACCAATACCTAGCCAGAAGCCCAGCTCTACAAAAAGTACTAGAAGGAAAATCCAATCCAAAAATGTCAGCTACATACACAAAAACACAGACAATAGATGATCTCACAGGAGCAAATCCCAAAGAAGGGGAAAATATACATAATAACATCACCAACAATGAAAACTAAAATAACAGGAATTAGCAATCACTGGTCATTAATATCCCTTAATATAAATGGACCAACTCACCTATGAAAAAAGACAGGCTATTGATTGGATATAAAACCAGTATCCATTCTTCTTCTGCATACAAGAAACACACCTCAACCTCAAAGACAGACATCGTCTCAGAGTAAAGTGTTGGTAAAAATTTTTCAAGCAAATGGACCTAAGAAACAAACTGGTATAGCTATTCTAATATCTAACAAAATAGACTTCATACTAAAATCAGTCAGAAGAGTCACAAAAAGGACATTTCATATTAGTCACAGGAAAAATCCATCCAGAGGAAATCTCAATACTGAATATCTATGCCCCAAACACAAGAGCACTGTCATATGTAAAAGAAAAACTACTAAAGTTTAAATCACACACTAAGCTCCACACACTAATAATTGGAGACTTCAACACCCTACTCTCATGATTGGACAGGTCTGGTAGACAGAAAATTAACAGAGAAATAAGGGAACTAACAGATTTATGACTCAGATGGACTTTACAGACATTTGTAGAACTTTCGTTCCAAGCATAAAATAAAATACCTTTTTATTTACACCTCATGGAACCTTCTAAAAAATTGGCCTTATACTATGTAACAAAACAAACCTCAACAGATAGAAAAAATTGAATAATCCCATGCATTTTATCTGATTGCCATGGCTTAAAATTAGAATTCAACAGAAACATTAATTTCAGAAATCCCACAAGCACATGGAAATGAAAAATTATCACCTGAATCAAGAAAGAAATTAAAGACTTCCTAAAATTCAATGAGAATGACCACACAACATACCCAGATTTATGGGACACAAGGAAAGCAGTGTTACCAGGAAAGTTCACAACACTAAATGTCTACATAAAGAAGTTGGAAAAATCCCACACTAGTGTTAACAGAACACCTGAAAATTAGAAAACAAAAAGAAGCAAACTCACCAGGAGGACTAGATGGCAGGAAACAATCAAATTGAGAACTGAAATCAATAAACTAGAAACAAAGAAAACAATACAAAGAAACAATGAGACAAAGAGTTGGTTCTTCAAGAAAATCAACAAAATAGGCAAATCCTTATCTGAAATAAAATTAGGATATAACAACAGACACAAACGAAATCCAGAGAATCATTAGGTCATAATTTGAACACCCGTACTCCATAAAATTATAAAACTTAAAGTAATTGGACAACTTTCTGGATAAAGATCACTTGCCAAAATTAAATCAAGACCATATAAGCAAATTAAATAGACCTATAACTGCTAAAGAAATAGAAACAGTCATCAAAAGTGTCCCAAAGAAACAAACTTAAAAGCCCAGGATCAAATGGTTTCAGTGCAGAATTCTACAAGATTTTCAAAGAAGAGCTAATACCAATACTCCTCAAAGTGTTCCACATAATAGAAACAGAAGGAACAATGCCAGACTCTTGTTATGAGGTTATAATTACCCTGATACCCAAACCACACAAAGACATAACTAAGAAAGAGAATTACAGAACAATCTCACTCATGAACATTGATGCAAAAATTTGGCAAACCAAATTCAAGAACACATCAGAAAAATCATCCACCATGATAAAGTTGGCTTCATCCCAGAGATACAAGGATGGTTCAACATATGAAAATCTATCAATTTGGGGCTGGAGAGATGGCTCAGAGGTTAAGAGCACTGAATGCTCTTTCAGAGGTCCTGAGTTCAATTCCCAGCAACCACATGGTGGCTCACAACCATCTGTAATGAGATCTGGTGCCCTCTTCTGGCCTGTAGGCATACATGGAGGCTGAACACTGTGTACATAATAAATAAATAAATCTTTTTTTAAAAAAAGAAAATCTATCAATTTAGTACACTATATAAATTACTTGAAAAAAATTACATGATCATCTCATTAGATGCTGAAAAAGCCTTCAACAAAATAAAATATCCCTTCATGATAAAGGTCTTGGAGAGAGCAGAAATACAAGAAACCTACCTATTCATAATAAAGGCAATATACAGCAAGTAAACAGCCAACATCAAACTTAATGGAGAGAAACTCAAAGCTATCCAACTGAAAACAGGAAAAAGACAAGGTTGTACACTCTCTCCATATCTATTAAATATAGTACTTGAGGTTCTAGCTAGAGTAATAAGTCAACAAAAGGAGATCAAGGGTATCCAAATCAAAAAGAGAAAGATCAAACTCTCATTATTTGCTGATGATATGATAGTTTACACAAGTAGCCTCCAAAATTCTACCAAGGAACTTCTACAACTCATAAACACCTCTTAATTTATCAGGATACAAGATTAACTGGAAAAAAATCTATAGCTTTCATTTACACAGGTAATAAATGGGCTGAGAAAGAAATCAGAGAAACATCACCCTTCACGATAGCCAAAAATAGCATAAAATATCTTAGAGTAACTCTAACCAAACAAGTAGAAGACCTGTATGACAAGAGCTTTAAATCTTTGGAGAAAGAAATTGAAGAAGGCACCAGAAAGTGGAAAGATCTCCTATGCTCTTGGGTAGGTAGAATTAACATTGTGAAAAGGTCAGTCTTACCAAAAGCAATCTACAGATTCAATGCAATGCACATCAAATATCAACACAAAATTCTTCACAGACCTTTAAAGAATAGCGCTCAACTTCATATGAAAAGGCAAAAAACCCAGGATAGCCAAAACAATCCTGTACAATAAAGGAACTTTTAAAGGCATCATAATCCCTGACTTTAAACTCTATTACAGAGATATAGTACTTAAAAAAAAAACTGATTTTGGCATAAAAACATACAGGAGGACCAATGGAACCAAATCAAAGACCCAGATATCAATTCACACACTTATGAACTGATTTTTGACAAAGAGGCAAAAAAAGATAAAACATAAAAAAGAAAGCATATTTAACAAATGGTGTTTGCATCACTCGATATCAACATATAGAAGAATGGAATTAGATCCATATCTATAGCCATGCAGAAAACTCAAGTCCAAATGGATCTAAGACCTCAACATAAAACTATCACACTAAACCTCATAGAAGAGAAAGTAGGAAGTACACTCAAATGCACTGGCACAGGAGACGACTTCCTAAATATAAGCCCAGTAGCACAGACACTGAGAGAAACAATTAATAAATGGGACCTCATGAAACTGCAAAGCTTCTGTAAGGTAATTGACATAGTCAACAGGACACAATATCAGCCTAGAGAATGTGAAAGTTTTCTAGAGACCCACATCAGACAGAGGACTGATTTCTAAAATATCCAAACAACTGAAGAAATTGGTCATCAAAAGAAAAAGTAATCCAATAAAAATGGGGTACAGAACTCCCAACAAAGAAATCTAAAATGGCTAAAAGACACTAAAGGAAATGCTTAACATTCTTAGCCATTAGAGAAATGCAAATCAAAACAACTCTGATATTCCATCTTACACTTGTAAGAATGGCCAAGATCAAAAACACTGATGACAACTTATGCTGGAAAGGTTGTGGGGTAAAGGGAATACCCCTGCATTGCTGGTCGGAGTGCAGACTGGTACAGCTGCTTTAGATATCAGTATGGTAATTTATCAGAAAATTAGGAAGCAACCTACCTCAAGACCCAGCAATACCACTATTGGGTATGTACACAAATGATGCTCAATCATACTATAAGGACATATGTAACATGAAGGGCCTACTTGTTAGGGTTTTTGTCCTTCCCAGTTCCTGCAGCCGTTTAGCCCCAAAGAAAATCACACAGAGGTCTATATTAATGATAAAACTGATTGGCCTATTAGCTCAAGCTTCTTATTAGCTCTTGTAGCTTATATTAACCCATTAGTCTAATCTATGTTAGCCACATGGCTCAGTACGTTTTTCAGTGGGGCAGGTCACATTCTGCTTCTTCGGTGGTCTGGGCAGGACTGGGGAAGGAGCTTCCTTCTCAGAATACTCCTGTTCTCACTGCCCCACCTCTACTTCCTGTCTGGTTGTCCCACCTATGCTTCCTGCCTGGCCAATCAGCATTTATTTAAAACATGATTGGCACAATACAGACAATTCTCCCGCACAAGACATATGCTCAACTATGATTATAGCAGCATTGTCTGTCAAATCCAGAACTTAGAAACAACCTAAATGCCCCTTGACCCAAGAATGGATAAAGAAAATGTGGTACTTTTATACAATGGAGTATTACACAGCGGGAAAAAGTTATAATGACATCTTGAAATTTGTGGGCAAATGGATGGATCTAGATAATATATTGAGTGAGGTAACCCAGACCCAGAAATATGAATATAATATGTACTCATTCAGAAGTGGCTTTGAGACATAAAGCAAAGAAAAACTAACCTATAGTTTACAATCCCAGAGAACTTAGTCATCAAGGATGACGCTAAGAGAGACATACATATATCTAATCTACATGGGAAGTAGAGCTAGACAATATCTCCAGAGTAAATTGGGAGCATCGCGACCATGGGAAAGAGTAGAAAGGGAGGGGAAAGGAAGGGAGGTTGAACAGAGAAAAATGTATAGCTCAATGGAAATAATAAAAATATTTAAAATAAAAATAAGCTTAAAGGACTTGACCTCTAAATATTGCTCTGATTATTTCATAGAGGAAGTGTAACTAAATCTACACAGCAGAAAAGTTGGTTGTGAAATCTATACACAAATGGGATTGA
>PVIU01006925.1:0-96636 GCA_004026605.1 Ondatra zibethicus | reverse complement strand
CTCTATCCCTCCAGAGCTGTCCTGTTATGACTCTATCCCTCCAGAGCTGTCCTGTTGTGGCTCTATCCCTCCAGAGCTGTCCTGTTGTGACTCTATCCCTCCAGAGCTGTCCTGTTGTGACTCTATCCCTCCAGAGCTGTCCTGTTGTGGTTCCACCCCTTCAGAACTGTCCTGTTGAGGCTTTAAGTATAGCCTAGCTTTCCAATAAGTCAGGATATCTCGTATATACTACAAATAACACATTCCCCTACAAAAACACATTATAAAATATGCATAAGAATGAGCAAGAAGCCAATGGCGTGATAATAATGATAACCACAGTAAAACAATGATACTGTTTAGATCTTTGAGATATTCTGGAATCCCAGCCTCCAATTGTTATTTGTGAGTAGTACCTAGGTGCCACTCACATGCAGTGAACACTGCCCACAAACACTGTGCCATTCAGTGAGTCATGGAGACATACATGCATCTCTGAAAGCACTCCTTTGACCAATAAAGAATGCTTCATCATACCAAGGAGGGTCCTAATAATGCTCTTTGCAATGCATTCTATTTTCCTCCCTGGGGTATTCGCAGGAAACTAGGTTCTAATCTTTACCATCTGACTAGTTTACGTTTGAAAATATGTAAATGAAGTAATACATCATATGTTTCTTTGTATCTGATTTTTTCATTCAGAATTATGATTTTTTGGGGGACAAATTGCAATTTTTGATTTGGACTATTTGGTTTCATTTATCAAATTTTCCATTCCCATAGATTGGTAGTTTTTCATTTTATGGATAAACTATATTTTGCCTTTTACTATTTATCTCTTATTGGATATTTGTTCTATTCCCAGCATTTGGTTACTCACATTAAAGCGTCAGTGAAAATCCATAGGCATGCTGTGTTTTTCTCATTTCCTCTGGAGTAGATACCCAGAGGTGGAATAGCCTAGACCTACAATAAACTTATCTTTAACTTTTCGAGGAATCCCTGGAGTTTTTCTGTAGCGTTTGTATAATGTTTGGACTTGTTGGCCGCCTCTGAGAGCTTCAGCTGTCCACATCTTCATCAGTAATTACCTGCTTCTTGTCTTCTATGACAGATGCGCCTACAGCTGTGGATGCAACTCATTGAGGCTTTAACCTGGAATCCTTTGGTACAGTTAGTGGTGCTGAACATGTCCTCAGAGGATTAGGAGCAACTTGTATATTTTGTGGGGAAGGTTCTTTGCAATTCCCATTTGACCCCTGTTTTATTGAGTTGTCATCATACTTTGGGGCTTCTGCATTAGCTTATGTTTTCAACTGATGCTTTAAAAACAGTGCTACCATTCCGTGTCTTTTCATTTACTTAATGTCTTTCAAAGGATACAATCTCTAATTTCAATGTAATTTGATTTACTTATTTTTTCTTTCAGAATTTGTATCCTTCTGTTGACTTTAATACATTTAACTTTCTCATTGGCCCATATAATTGCCATTATTTCTCAGATGATTAGAACTAAATCTCCCAAGGATTGTGTGAGTTACCAAAGAATGCTAATTTTCTGCCACTGAAAACAGAAGGGAAGCCAGGGGTCTGCAGTAAGGTCTGCAGCACCAAAACCCACAAAAAGTCGTACATTTTTAAAATGAAAAAGACAGAAACTAGGACCTGCTTTTTCCCAGCAGCAATGGTTCATTTCCTGAGAGCAGTGTGAGATGATGATCCAATCAACCCCTCGTTGCAGTTTTCAGGGCTCAAGGACCCTGTGTTCTCTGCCCTGATCCTCATGCCCCACTTGACAAGACAGCAACCAAGGATGACATCAGGTCTCCTTATTTCCACTGCAGTGCTGTCTTTATTCTGGGACAAAAATCACCAGCATAGCCAGCAAATAAATAACAGGGTTTCATATAAACACAAAACAAAAGAAAACGATGTTTAGTTATGTTGCAGGACAAAGCTGCGTATTTTCTACTTAGAATACAATAGAGCATGATTTGTCTTGGGAAATGTGGGAGGCAGAGCACTTTTCTGACTTCCCAAGAATCAAGAAATCATTGAACCGTCAGTGCTCAGCTTTATCTGCCCACAACTCCCCTCGGAGAAAAACCCAAGGAAACCTCCTCTCTCTCCCGTTTCCTATTACTCAGGCAGGTGCCATTAATCGCAGTGGATAACCTCATCAGCACTGCATCCCACTCTTCCACTGCCATGCTTTTCTGGACAGCCCCCTGCTCACATGACTTCTGGCAGATGTGAGTTTTATGTTTTCCCTTGCCCCTGGCCTCCTTTGAATGACCATGGCTTGGTAGCTATGCAGGTCCATCACCTGCAGGCATGACAAAGAATACAGTACAGCTTCCAGTGATGGCAACTTTAAATGGAAATTAGATTCCTTTCCTCCCTAGCTTTACATCCTACTTTAATTTTAGCAAACTACAGTCGCAGAAATCATGTTTGCAGCAACCATCTATCTTTTAGAGAGTGCAGCAGCGGTTCTGATTGCTTAAGTGCCCCACTCTTCCTCCCCATCTCCCTCTCTCCTCTTTCCTTCCCTCCTGTCTTTCCTTCCTGACTTCCTCTCTGACACATTGCCACATGGAAGTGCTTAATGTGTGTGTGTATTTTAATCCAAATTACATTTAAGCAATAAGGAACAGAAAAAGCACTTACCAGACTGATGACAAGGGTCACAGTAGTTCAGGGAACCTTTAAACTCTGAATTCTATTTTGAAAGTCATATGCATCTTCAGAAGAAATGCCCCGGATCCCAGATGAATGGCTGAATCATAAATCTTAGAGTATCTTGTGGAAGTAAAAGCATCTAGGGGACTATCAGAAGAGCAATCAGTAAACCACAAGAAAGACCACCGTAATAACGCAGCAAAGTACTTGTTAGAGAGCCAAAAGCCTGACTTCACCATCATGATAGATTTAACCCAGAGTGAACCCGTCAGTCTGTCTTTACCTGGCACACTGTTCTCTTGATTCACTGGGGGAACAAATGACATTTAGAAGGCTCTAATTCTTGTGGAACTTGTAGGCAGGATGTTTGATGGCACCTGTTACTTGGAAAAATTCCTCCAAAAACCTATGAATTGAAATCTCAGCTCCCAGTCCATGGACAGTGACCAGTGGAAGGTCTTGTAGTCTCTGAGGTCATGCCTTTAAAGGGCATATTGGGATCCTGGTCCCTTCCTGGTCTGTTTTGATCCCCGCCAACATTAGGTGAACAGTTTGCTCAATCACTTTCCTCTAGTGTTTCTGCTGCCTTGCTATAGACTCACAACATCAGAGCCAATTAACCCAGGGCTGAAACCTAGAAAACTGGGCACAGAGAAGACCTTATCTCCGTGTGTGTTCATCTATCTCAGGTGCGTGTGATAGTGATGGGCAGATGACCTACACAGAGACTCTGTGGGTTTTCTAGTCTTAAATACCAGCTATGTTTTACCCTTCTGCCTTTACCTTTCCCCTGGAAGGGTGGTTTCTTTGGATTGCAGGACAGATGACCTTCTGGCTCACGCTTGAGTGGACCAGTGGCAAACAATGACAGGATACTAGAGCATTGGACGAGAGAGGATGCAATGTTTACTCCTCCTTCACAGCTCAGCTGCTCCTCCGTGTTTCCATCACCTCTAGATCTCACAATTTGATTTATAGGGCACCTTTCAGCTTAGCTGTAATGGTCCCACCTGGGCCATTCCTGTCTTCCTTAAATCTGTTTTATTAGCCCAACTATATACTGTGAATAGTCATCTATGAAATTATTTGAATTCCTTTGCATTTGACTTTGAAATAATTCTATCTAATATAAGTTTTCTGCTTAGATAATTAATTTTCTTGATACATTTATTTTTATATAAATGTGCTTTCTTTAATTTTTTTTACAATTTTTATTTATGCTGTGTGTGCACATGAGGAGAGGGGGTGCACTTGCCATGACACTTGTTTGGAGGTCACAGGACAACTTTTGGGGAGTTAGTTCTTTCCTTCTACCACGTGGGTCCCAGGGATGAAAGGAACACAGATTGTCTAGCTTCCCAGCAGGTATCTTTATTGAATGATCTTTGGTATGACTTCTTAGTATACTACAAATGCCACCCTTGTTGTGTCCACAGCACATTTTGAGCAAGGTAAAAAGAAAAGAAATTTTACAGTGGGCATTCATTGAATAGCCTCAAAGGATTCCCATCTCCACCAGCCTCTGCTCTGCCTGGCCTCTTTAGATACTGAGTTTACTTTGGTATTAACTGTTCCCTATAAGAGGGGTGGGGGAAGGTGCCACACTCTGGTAAGGCCAGAGGACAGTCTTAAACATTATCGGTCAGGAGTCATCTACTTTCTTTTTCTTTGAAGCGAAGTCTCTTATTGCCTGTGTTTAACTGGTGTTTTTAGGCTGGCTGGCCAGTAGCACCTGGATCTGTCTGTCTCTGCCTCCTCAGTACTGAGATTATAAACATGTGGCAGCATCCCTGGCTTTTTTATGTGGTTCTGAGATCAAAATCAGGTCTTCATGCTTGCATGGCAAGTGCTTTACTGAGTGAGCCATCTTCCCAGATTTGAAAAGAATCTTTATAAATGTTTGTTTTGTATTCATAAGATTCTATGCAAAGGCTTCCTTTTTGTCTCTCAAGGCTCAACTGAAGAATAATTCTGCTGGGATCACTGCTGAATTCTCATCCCAGTAACAATAGTAATAATTCGACAAGAGCTACACTATATATGCCAAATCCTCTCTTTGTGGTGGCAAATGTGACAATAAATTTCCAAGTGTATTTTCTTTCACTCTTTGAGGAATTCCTTCACAGAGCTGCAGTTACAGTTATAGCTCCAGTCATCACTTGGTTGGCAGTCGCAGAGTCGGGCAGAATCTAAACCTGGTTTATCTGAATCTTCAACTCTACTCGGTAATACTTACACTTTTGTATAAGCATACCTTGGTCTGTGGCTGTTTGCAGGATAGCCTTCCCTACCCAGGAAAAAGTTATTTATCTCTGGAAGAGTATGATAGCAGGGTTCTAGGGCATCAATTTGCAGAAGAAAAATGCTTCAGAGGTCTATTATATTACCAAGATTGGAGGATTTGAGGGAAAGGAGGGATTGATAGAGAGATGGAATTGAATACACAGGAGATGATAAGAAGAAACTTTCTGATTTAAGTGTTTCTGAATCTGATTCACAAGTTATGTGTCATACTCAAGTGCCTGCCAATGGTGACTTAGAAGAAGTGTTTAAAACAATGTTGATGATTAGATCTTAGGCTGAAATTGGGCATAAAGGGATGTGAAATATATTTTCCCATTAATGTCTCTCAAATAAACCCATTCAATCAAATCTTACTGAGTTCCCACTATGAGACAGATCTGGCCAGAGGGCAGTGGTATAAAGAAGAAAAAGACTTAGCCTTTATCCTGAATGGTTTAATTTGCAAACTCATGTAGTTGTATTATGAATATAATTTGAAAGTTCCCTACATTTCTACAAGTTTAGTATTTATGATTTCTTTCATGCCCAAGCACAATGCTAAAGATTCCAAGACCAGGATAATTTCTCATGTCACGTGAATATGGGTTGCATTGCCAAAGCTTTGAGGTTGCCAAAAGTAGCAGATGAATGTTCTCATAGGTGAACAGAGCTGACATCTCAGCACTTATATCTTAGCACGGTTCATGTGCTCATGACATCCACTGTGATAAAATTAAATCTGAAAAGAAATCCAACTTAAAATGCTTGTGATGGACATGAGAAGAAAGTGATGCTCTACAGGACATAGAAATTTTAGGCAGTTCAGGAAGTAGCATGCCACATTCTTTTATGAGCTTAGATATGACAGGGATATGTCACATTTTAAAAATAAATGTCTTTCACCTATTTTTGGTCATGACGTATATCAGAAATGGCTCTGCTTCATAATCCCATAAATGTTCAAATGTGTATACACATGAGTTTCAAAAACACAATCCTGTATGTCATATACCTTAATATTTTCCTTATTATTTTTACTTTTCCATTAGTTTCTTAAAATTTTGACAGTTATCATTAAAGTGATTTTAAATGACTAGCTTATGTTGTGAGATCTTAGTTGAAATATATGATTTATAGCAATAACATTATTGAATAAGCAAGTGAATGAGTTCATTGATGATGCTACCTCATTGGTAGTCTAGCAGAATTTATTTTAATAGTATTATAAACTACTTTTATATTTATTGAATCATTAAGGGTCTTGTCACCTAACTTAAGTTTTCTTCATTTATTCTTTATTCTACTTCTTGGGAGGAATTCTGTGACATATTAATTTGTGAAAATATAGGGGTCTGCAAAGCTCTCAAGAGAAACAGAAAAATCCTGCAAATAAAATGACAGAGGAGCAAAGAATTTTGTGGGGCTTCTTGGAAAGTAGTGCCTGGTACAGAAAACCAGTAGCATTTTGAGAGTGAGATAGGACATAGAAAGTTATCACTGGAAACAATTTGTTTGAATGACCAATGAGAAATAGGCTATTTAATAAGTAGGTAAGAAGATACAGCGGAACTAGTCAAATGAGAGATTAACCAGTTCACTACAATTTGTCTTTCATTGAGTAAACAGACAATTTTCTGTTACTATTTACAGAATATGATCCCAGAACTTCTTTACAGTTTTGTATGAAAATTAGGGAAGGTGTGGTTGAGTAAAGTCATGAGGGTATTTCTGCTGTAGGTGCAAAACCTTTAAAGGCAGAGATTCTGAACTAACATATTTTGACTTTTTAGCACCTAAGAAAAGACCTGGTACAGAGTTATGTGGAGAAGATATGTTCTAAATGGATGAATTGATGAGTTCAAGGACAGAATAGACCATCTTAGCAATGGTCTCCATTGAGCTCTAATTGCTCAATATTCCTTCTCCATTAAGGGTAAGAGTTTGTGTTAGCTCTATTTCTAGGGCTTTCAGTTCCAGGACTCTCCTGCAGTCATCCTCCTGCATAATCTTTTCTCAGTCTCATGAGCCTGCTTTGTAATATTCTATTTTTGTTGATGTTGTCCTCTTATACCGTAGCTTTTCATCATATTGTATTTGTGCTATGCATCTTAGTCAACATTCTGGGTCTTCCAAATAAAACTGACTTTTCTATGAAACCTTATGTAGGGGTATGGTGGCTTCAATAGTGAGTACCCTTGATTCTCCTATCATCTGAAATCAACTTTATAAGATAATAAATTAAAAGTAACTTAATATGTGTTACATTTATTATTAAACATACATATATATTTGAGACAATATAAGAGCTAAAGAAGGTTCAAAACAAAATTAGATGAATCTATATAGGTTACTAAAGATGAAAACAATAGCCTTTGGTTAAAAATTAAAATGAAAACAAACTGTTTCTAAAGATGCAGTGGAAAGGAAAAACTGCAGGTATGTGTATGAGCACAGTGAAAAAGGAAAAATACAAAACAAAGAGCAAAGGAAGATTATCCTGAAAGGAGAAATATATTTTAAAAATTAGGTGACTTTATGAAGGTAAATAAAAAGTTTTATTTTTCTATTTAAAGAAATAGGTAAAACTAAAATATTGCTCAAAATGCAATACATAGAAAGAAAGGGGAAACACTTAGGCTTGGAGATTATTTTTACACACCAGAGGGAAAGGGTCAGGTGTGTGCATATGAATGCTTTGCCATGGTTCCTGTTAGTGCTGAGCCTGTACTGTACATATTTGATGTCTTCACTTCTGTAGTTTTCTCTCTCCTCTTCCTGATATTCTCCAGATCGTACCACCTATATGATTACTAATGATCTTGTCGGGAGAGGTTGGGGGAGCATGTTTTCCAAATGCATTGAGAGTGTGGGAAGAAACACACCACTGATATGAAAGCTTTCAGACCTCCTCAATGTAATATTAACCATACTGCTGGAGGGGTGCAGCCACGGATGGCAGACTACTGAAACATGGCAGTTCTATAACTCTGCAGCAGTGAACACCAATAAATTGCTTTAAGGTTGCTACACAGACCGAGTTTAGATATGGCACTATCAAATTCCTGGATTATTCAGTTGATGAGATCTGCCCCTAGCCTCGGTACTGGACTGTGTTGACACGACCATGTCATTGCCTCGACTGAGCTTCCTGCTGTCTAAATTCTCCAGCTTCTTGGTGTCCTCTTCTCTTGTTTTACAATGGTACCCAGTGCTGGCTCTGCTGGCTCTCATTTCACCAATGGAACAGGTTGAATTTAGACTCCCTGATTTTGGTTGTCTCTCAGAACCCAGATGTCTCTCAGTTTTAACAATGGAATCTTTCATAAGATCTTGTCTATCTTATTACATGGGAAGAACAGTTAAGGCACCTTCTCTGCTATTGCTTAGATTCTTACCTGGGGTCATCATTGTGGATTCCTGGGCATTTCCCTAGTGCCTGGTTTCTCGCTAACTCCATAATGGCTCCCTCTTCCAGCCTTTCCTTGCTTTCCCTTACTGTGGGACAATGGTCTTGTACCCCATAAAGATGTGTTACTTGTATTGGTTTAACAAAACGCTGATTAGTCAATAGCCAGGCAGGAAGTATAGGCAAGGTGACCAGACTAGGAGAATTCTGGGAAGAGGAGAGGCTCAGTCTGCAGTCATCACCCAGATGCAGAGGAAGCAATATGAGAATGCCTCACTGATAAAAAGTATCAAGCCACGTGGCTAACACAGACAAGAATTATGGGTTAAGATGCAAGAGTTAGTTAATAAGAAGCCTGGGCTACTAGGTCAACCAGTTTATAATCAACATAGACCGCTGTGTGTTTTTTTGGTACTGAATGGCTGTGGGAACAGGTGGGACAGAAACCTCTGTCGACAAATGGCACCTAACGTGGGGCTGTTTTACTCTCAGATCTTCAGGCAGTCTTTATTTATTAAAATACAATTAAAATCCACTACATGCCTTCTCTGTCCTTCACCCAACTTGATCTTTCCTCATGTTCTCCTTCTTGCTCCCCTTCTCCCTTTCTCATTCCCCTACTGCCTTCTTCCCATGCTGCCAATTTACTAAGGAGATCTTGTCTACTTCCTCTTCCTGGGGAGGATCCATATATGTTTCTCTTAGGGTTCTCCTTGTTTCCTGTCTTCTCTGGGGTTGTAGACTGTAGGCTAGTTATTCTCTGCTTTATGTCTATTATCCACTTCTGAGTGAGTATATACTGTATTTGTATTTCTGTGTCTGGTTAACTCACTCAGAATGGTTTTTTCTAGTTCCATCCATTTGCCTGCAATTTTCAAGATGTCATTTTTTTTTTTTACTGCTGTATAGTGTGTAAATGTACCATTTTTTCTTTATCCATTCTTCAGTTGAGGGGTATCTAGGTTGTTTCCAGGCTCTGGCTATTATGACCAATGCTGCTATGAACATGTATTATGAGTGTGCATCATTTGGATATATGCCCAAGAGTGGTATTGCTGGGTCTTGAGGTAGATTGATTCCCAATTCTTGATTGTCATCATATAACCTTTATCCAGTAACTGATAGAAGCTGATGCAGAGATCCACGGCTAAGCACTGGGCCAAACTCCTGGAGTCCAGTCATAGAAAGGGAGGAGAAATATTATGAGCAAAGGGGTCAAGACCATGATGGGGAAACACATAGAAACAGCTGACATGAGCCTTGCTGACTCCAGAATGACAGTTGGAGAACCTGTATGAGACCAAGCTAGGCCCTCTGTATGTGAGTAACAGTTGTGTGTCTTGGACAGTTTGTGGGGCTGCTAGCAGTGGTACCAGTACTTATCCCTAGTGCATCAACTGGCTCTTTGGAACCCATTCCCTATGGAAGGGCACCTTGTTCAGCCTAGATATGGGGGGAGGCCCTTGGTCCTGCCTCAAATGATGTGACAGACTTTGTTGACTCCCCATTGGAAGCCTCACTCACTCTGAGTAGATGGGGGTGGGGTGGGGAAAAGGTAAGAGGAGCAGGAGGATAGGAGAAAGAGGGTGCTGGAATGGTATGTAAAATAAGATTGTTTTATAAATAAATAAACAAAAAGAAATCCAAGATCATGTCCAGAAATTGTCCTTTGAGTCATACAAGTACAAGCTAGGATTCTCTCCATGGCTGACTTATTCACTGCCTTATGAACATCCACAACAACCATAGCCATTTGGATCCCCTGTTTGTTGAGGCTCCTGAGCCCTCAGATGCAATCAGGGAGCCACATAGCTGGCACTATGTTTAGCTTCACTCACTTTCCACCTTTGACTTTTTGGTGGCGTGTTGTCTGTTTCCTTCTCTGCACTGCCCAGACATCCTATCACTACCTTCATGAATTTTCAAAGCTCATTCTCTTTTTGGAATGAAGTGTATGTTTTCTTATTTAGACTATTCCTCACTAGAGTGTGTAGAGGCCATCTTACCTGGAAGTCCCAATCATTTATAACCTTATTACTTAAACATTGTTGACATTTTCTTGCATGAAGTTGCTGACATTTTAATGTCTATATCGAGAAATTCATAACACGTGAATACATATGAATATATGAATGCATAAACATGAATATAAATTGAAACTAGGAGGCACATTTCTTTTACACCTTGCTTTTTTTGTTTCACAATGTGTATTTTGCCCATTTTCCTAAATATTTCTAAAGAACAATGCTTTAATACCCATAATGTTTCCCATTATATTTGGCCTTCTATTTGAGGTTTTTATATTTTGGAACATATATATTGTGTCCATCTTTTCATTTTTAAACCAGCTCTGTAACTAACCTCTTTATGGATAAAATTTCATTTTGGTACCTGTTATTTCCTTTTTGCCTGTAATTAGAAGGGAAGCTTCTTAGAAAAACTATATTGCTGATAGCATTGTTACAGATTACAAAAGATAATTGCTCCATGCCCACTCCAAATGCAATTGTTATTTGTACTCTCTTAAGAAGGTTAAAATTGCTTATTTGTATGTTTAGCAGCTTTAGTTTTAACATGTTTTGAGATTAGAAATTTGAAAGCTAAAACAAATCAGCATTTAGTATGAATTGTTTCTTGATAGGTGGGCTAAAATAGTATTATTTGCATTCCTTATCTATTTTTTAAATTTTGGAACAGGTGTTTTGTGGCTTTTGTTTATTGATAAACATAAATTTTAAACTTTTAATAAATACATGAGCTTCATAGGACCATTTGCTTGTGTGCTTGTCTTTGTGTATCTGATATAGACATGTGTTGGTGTGTGCATATATGTGCACACATAATCATGAGTGTGTGTGCATATATGTGGGGCTAAAAAGCTGGTGTCATGATGTCTTCAACATTCTTATGTTTTTGAGACATAGTTCCTTCCATAGCTAAGGCTCACTGACTTGACTAGTTTGACTGGTCCAAGGGCTTCAGGGATTCTCCTGTGGCATCCTTCCCAGACTTTACATGGGTGCGTGCAAACTCAGATTCTCACATCTACACAGCAACCACTTTATTCACCAAGCTGTATCCCTTGCTCCTCTAACATCAACCCAATACTTGTATGTAATGTAGGCTGTATTCCACAGATATGTAGAATAAAGTAATAAATGCTATTGCATGGATACATATGAGATTGAAGGATTCTAGACCATTGGTTCTTAGCCTGTGGATTTCAACCCTTTGACAAACCTCTATCTCCAAATATATTTATATTATGACATCACAGTAGCAAAATCACAGTTATGAAGTAGCAATAAAAGTAATTTTAAGGTTGGGGTTCACCACAGCATGGGAAACTATGTTAAAGGGTTGCAGCAATAGGAAGGTTGAGAACCACTGCTCCTAGATGAAGCCATCTTAATCTTTTCCAAATTTTCATGTGGAGCATGGACAATGACAAGGACACAGGTTGTGGAATGCACGAGAGCTAAAGTCTGAACAGCAGCCTTTCACTCAGATCGGTTCCTCAGTCTGCTTCCTCGGAATGTAGTAAAGATAAGATGTAGTCATTTATGTAAAAACCTAGCTTAGTAACCGACATATGTTAAAAGTCATAAATATTAAGTGCCACTCTTCTTATTAAATATTCTCTTATGTAATGGTTATTGTAGTATTTAATAAACACGTATTTGTTTAATAAACATAGAGAACACCAGTAAAATTCTATTGAATCAATAGAATAGTCAAGTAATTCAGCTTTGAAATATTTAACAAAATTTAAATTAAATATTTGTTTGTTTTCCCCCATTCCAAATGCCTTCCACTTCCAAGTGACTCAAAGTATAAATATCAATAAACTCAGTCAGTCTTAATACCCAAGTCCTGGGTGCAAGTCTCACTTTCCCTCTCAGTAAAGTAAGAATAACAAACAAACAAACAAAAAAGAAATACTTTCCCACACATAACCTCTTTCTTATATGAGACTCTTTGATGTTCTCTCATAAATACTTGAACATGTTCCCCAGCAAGTCTGGGGGAGAGATTACATCATCTATACAATCCATGCTGTAGTTGAAATCCCACTTCCTGCTGATGAAGGTTGCCACAGACTCCCACTTTAATGTTCAGAATTGCCTTGAGTTAGCTCCTGCCCAGTTTGTCTTGGTTTTGTTTTTTTTTTTTTTTTTTTTTTTTTTTTTTTTTTTTTTTTTTTTTTTTTTTTTTTTTTTTTTTTTTTTTTTTTTTTTTTTTTTTTTTTTTTTGGTTTTTGTTCATTTTTTGTTTGTTTGGTTTTTTTTTAGCACTTTCATTTATAGATGCAGAGAACAGGCGAAACTTGCAGGAAACACTGAAACATTTCTAACAGTTACAAGGACCACTTTGTCCTTTGATTGGCAATGACTTTGGAGAGCTATGGATTCAAACATTTTGCTTGTGCTTACTTGGTCCTTTGTTGATTTTGTTGGACTGTGTAGAATCTGTTACTACTCATTTCCCAACAACTCTTTGTGTCAGTGGGATTCACTCCCATTCAGTGGATGTTTTCTCTCTGTGATATTGCCTTTGCCTCAGCAGCTTCTGTGGATCCATAAATAATGTCACTTTAATATTTCCATATTGATCGGAACATAGCAGAAGCTTGCCTGTGTCCACTACTCTCGAATCTTTTTCTCATCTGTAGAGATCTTCCTCTCTGCTCTCCACCCACTTTCCTCAAACATGAAGTGGAAGATAAATTACCCTTTTTCTAACAGTTTCTGTCCCTTCAATTTTCTGGCTTGGAGACAGACAGCTTTCTATTTTACTTAATGTGTTTTTATTCTTTCTTGTCCAGAGAATCAAAAGAAAATTCTTCCATTTTCTTCTTCTGATTTTAATTTTTCTTGAGTTAATCTTCTTTCATTGAGAGTTTCCACACTCTTCTTTTTTAGGTAAGCTTAATTATTACAAAAGTTACTCTTATTGATAGTAATTTGAAGGAAATTCAAGTAGAAGAGTAGAAAATAATCTTCTTTGCATAATATATAGTCTCATCTATTTTTTTCTTAGCTAAAAATTAAATTTGCATTTCATATTTGCATTTAATTTTATTATGTATAGTTTTCTGTGAACTAACTTTTTATATTTTTTGTATCAGATCAAGAATTTTTCTCATATATATGTATATACATGAGAAAATTTTTCATGCACACGTGTATACACACACACATTTATTTATATTTATATTTATATTCCAGAATCTCAGATCTAGAAGAGCATGGATAATTTATAAACTTCTAAGGATCTGTCATTGAGATATTTGGTATAATGTTAGCTACAACTTATCCAAATGATAATATATCAAAACATAGAGCACAGCAGAATAGTAGGAACAGAAAGAAGGGAAAATTCTAAATCAAAGATAATAAACAATGTAGTCTGAAAAAAAATGATGTCTTAGGAATTGCATCAGTAAGAGAAAGTTAGGAAAATGATTTTGTGGGATGATAAGTTTAAGACAACTCTAGGCTTATTGTGCTTTCGGTTTCATGTATACATCCACAAAATTACAGGAGGGAAGGAGAGTGTAAGCACTAGGGTACCTGCTGCTGCTGGAGTCTGAGTATGGTCCCTCCAATTACAGCTAATAACGTTGTACTTCTGTTGATTCTATCTATCTATCTATCTATCTATCTATCTATCTATCTATCTATCTATCTATCTATCTATCATCTATTTATCATCTATTATTTATCATTTATCTATGTTTTCATCTGCAGTTGATGATTATCCAATCACATCTAATAATAAGTCATAAAAGACCCTCATCATTTCACAGTTTACCTACCCACATTTTTGCAAAGAAATTCTGCATACAAGGGCAAAGACGAATGTAAAGTTAGACTTTGCTGGCTTTGCCTACCCAGTCTGTGAGCATTACATCATATGTTTTGTTCCAGTTATATCTTCACAAGGCTATTCCTGTTTCTATCCTGTCTGTGCAATGAGGTCATTGACTCCTTTTCAGCTCCAAAGTGAAATGTTTGGTGAACTTTTAGATGGCTGGACAGTTGGAAATTCCTGGAGGTTAGCACTCTCAGGGGAAACAAAAATCTCTCGGTGCTTCTCCCAGACTTCACCCTCTGCATCATCTCATCCATAGCCTTTCTAGTGGGTTGTTGATACCCACATTTTTATTCAGTTATACCATGACTGGTATTTGAAGTGAAGAGAGGATTCTTGGGGACTGAGACCTCAATGTGTGAGGTCCAACATGTTAAACAGAAAGAAAGTGTTAGAACTCAGTTCTATTAGGAGATAGGCAGTCAGTATCCTCCACTATAGAATTGCCTGTTTAGTGTGTGGAAAACTATTTGGAGTCAAAAAAATATTTGTGTTTTGAATGTGGATCAGGAGAAGCTTAATATGAGTCAGATTTAGTTTCCTCTTGATATCTTCAGATACTATGCTTAAAAGGTCATTAAAACTAAAATTTAATTAAATGTAGTGACATTAGCAATTAAGTTCTTCAGCTGTATTAGCCACATCTCAAGTTACCAGAACATGTGAGTAATGATTGTGACACTGGACAGAGCAGAGAAGAAATTCTGCCATAGGATATTCTGAAAGACCCTTTTTAGGTTCTGAAATTTTGAGAAGTCATCTTGAAGGCATAGAAAAGTAGTTACAAAATTAAATACTTCCTAGTAAGTAATCACTACTAAAACATAAGAAATAACATAAATAAGGATTTATGTGTCCTCTTTTTATCTTTGAAAGCAATCATCCTCCTAAGATAGTCTAAGCCAGTGGTTAGTATATTTTTGAATACTTATCACATAGGAATATAGTAAAAACACTACATTTTCATGCCTTACAACTTGTATATAAATGGTATTGATTTGCAACTCTTGTTATGGTGAAGATTTCCAGTTAATATTTCATCTCAGACTTTAGCCACAGTGATACAGACAGTTCTTACAGTATATCCACAATGCATATACACATTTCCCCACTCTATAGCATTTTCTGTGCATATATCTACATTGTGTATGATAGCCAATTAGGATCCTCATGATGAGGTCTTTGTGTTAAATTTTTAATAGGCTCTGTTAGAAAATCCACCTCTGTCCCAGGTTTGAAAAACTTCAGGTATACAGATTGCAAATCTTTCACGAAAGTACAGTCTCCTCCTTGGTGCTGGTTGAGGCCCCCCATGTCCTCTCTTCATTCAGGAAGCCTCTGAGGTATCTGCAAGTTGATGAAGGTGTGAGGGCAGAAAGCAGAACTGGGGTATCATCCCAGAGCATCTGAGGGAGGCAGGCTCTTTCTGTTACACTGTTGACTGCTCCCTAAGTAAATGAGTCTATGTAAATTAAGTACCAATTTGAGTACAAATTGAGCAAAAAATTCACTCATTTCTTCAGGAGGAAAATAAGTCACCAAGTTTATATCAAAATTTCCACTCCACCTGAATATCTTTAGCTGCTCTCTTTTGATGTTCTGGTTTCATACATTTAAAAGTCATGCTTGGATCCTAACTAAGGAGCCTGGCAGCTGGTGTTAGGTCTCTTTCTCCTTCCCTTTGCTTCTAACTTGAAAAAGACTCTGTCCTCTGTGGAATGTGAAATTAGCCTGGTTCTGTTTTTGAGAATTTCAGTGTAATACCAACAATGTGTTCTCCTTCACGATGTTTAAAGAGTGTCTTTCTTATTCCTTCCTTGGGTTACAAACCAAGCTTGTTATTTATTTATTTATTTATTTATTTATTACTGAAAAGGCTTGTACACCATTTCAAAGACAGAACAGCTTTAAAAACATCTATATATTTTAATATGTAATTTCAGTCATTTCACACACAGGTTATTGATTTAGGGAAAAAACTAGTAAATTGGACATTCCAAAAATGTTAATTATACAGAGAATCTCCATGATTAATTATCAGAAGAGGCCTGAGGTTTATTTTCATAGATGGAATATTCTGATACACCCACAAAAAACTAGCCGCAAAAGCAGATGTGTAACTCCACACATTTGTTGAACGATGTGTGTTCCCTCCACGGAGCCTCCAGTGATGGAGGTGGGTCTCCTTTCATCACAGCACTTTTACTTCCCAGGTAAAGATTAAAATAGAAGTGTGCCTCAGAGAGTGGGACACAGGGCATCCTTTATTCAGCCATCCATTTCCAGACAGACTGACAGGAAGCCGGAATTCTCAGGTATGCAGAGTAGAACATTTGGTAAGTACAAATGAAATACCAACAAAGCTTTCCCTTCTGGACCTCTGGTGCACTGATTGCCAAGTGAGCTTCAACAATGAAAAATAGCAACAACCAAAACAAACTAAGAATCCTGCCTAAAATGTCTACTACTGATTTGCAAGAATAGAAGCCGTCTTCACACACGCAAATGCACAGACACACAAACCTACACATGTACACAGTCTCAGGAGGTAAGCTAGCATTTAAAATAAATTTACCTTGAAGGCATCAAATGAATCTTGTTAGCTCTAGGATTTGACATAATAGACATAAAGGGTACAAGAAGATGGAAATAAATATAGAGGCCAGTACAAAGTGGGAACAGATAAGGAAATCTTAATATCAATCTCTGAATCCAAAGGACATAGGGCAAGTCTTTCATGTAAAAGAGAGTGATAGACAAACCCACATCCTATAAGAGGAAGCTCTGGAAACCTTTCTTGGTGCTATTTGGAAGGAGAAGTATGGTTCTTTTGAGAATTAATAAACAACCATTATCCCTTAACTAGGATACCTTGTATAAATTAAATTATCTGAATCAAATAATCCCAAGTAAGTAACAATGTAAGCCAGGTAGCAGAATAAAGCACGTTTGTTGCAGAAATACTGTTTTAGTGTGTGCTTCAAAGATTTCTTAGTTTTTAGGGATAAGAGGCTTATAAAATTAAGAATGCAGAAGATTGAGAGCCAAATGTGGAGCGACACACAAAGTAAACAATGGCCCAAGTCAGGCTGCAGTGCTTATGTAAACAAGACAGCGATCTCTAAGGTGAAATACCGTTAAAGATAAAATACAGAAGAAAAAGCATATTGCTGAAATGCTCAATTCATCACAAAGGTAATTAATTCTAAATACATATATCTAACAAAATTTCAAAAGCTAAAAGCAAATTGTTACTGTCAGTCACAGTTAGGGGCTTTTTTCTTTATCAGGAGATAACAGACACAGCCCCAGATAAACTGACCATTACAAGCAGATTGAACAACCAGTATCTGCACACCTTATCAGTCAGTATTCATGCCATGTCTAAGGAGCACACATACACACGAACATAATAAGAATAAATAACCAAAAATGGTACATTTAGGGAAAAATTCAAAATTACATCTAGAGCAAAGAGGAAATCAAGAGAGAAATTGAGAACCTTCAGTAACTCAGCTCTAGATTAAATGCTACAGCAGAATGACATGGTAAAGTGTGTGAATACGTAGAGGGCAAGGCAGTTTCATGGCTATGAGATTTCTATTCTTTAAAAGGAAAATAATGGTCACTATTAGTCAATTAACTGCAGTAGACTGATGCTAGGAAACAAAACCAGCAAGAAAAATTTGAATTTGGAAAAGAATGTTTTCTCTAGAGACACTGAGACAACTGGAAGCATGAAAGAATGCTCTCAACCACAGTGAAGATCCTAGAAGATGCTTCTGTCCCTAACACTGCTGGGAAAATGAGCAGAATAGAGGCTCTGTAGAGACACAATTTAGACATCTAAGCCATGGTGGAGGCTTACCAAAGCATGGCAGTTGCTTGAGGGTGTTCATAAGCGGTGTGAGAGGTCAAGTGGTGTCCAGAGGAAAACTGAACTGAATGCTGGGAGAAAGAAGGCAGAGGGATAGAGGTGCTGAAACTTTGCTGGTAGGCCACAACCTCATGGTGGTGCGCAGATTACTAGAAATGGGTTAAATTAAGATGTAAGAGTTAGCCAGTAAGAATTTAGAGGTAACAGGCCAGGCGGTGTTTCAATTAACATAGTTTCTGTGTGATTATTTTGGGTAGAAGCTAGCCAGGAGGCTGGAAACCAACAAGTGACCCTTCTCCAACATATACTAAACACAAGAACAGCAGTCACCCAAGATGAAGTCACTGGGGAAGTCAGTATAGACTCACCATTCCTGTAAATGCTTGAAGGACTAGCCAGGTGCTACCAACCTCATGACTGTGGAAACACAAACGAGGAAAACATCTTCCTCAATGGCGTAGTTGCAACCTAACTTAGAGCCAGTTAGGGAGGCACACTTAATTTTCAGAGCGCAGCTAGAACTAAGAATGGAAGAATCAATGTAAGCTTTTCTATACTAGAATGAATGTAAAGAAACAAAATGGAAAGAAATAATAAGTAAAAAATTAAAAATGTATTTAATAAATTTTAATTTGAGAAGATGACATTAGCAACACTTTAAAAATAATAAATTGTTTCAAGATTCTTGTTTTGGGGTGATAATATTAATAAATACAAGAAAATGATATAAATATTTAGGATACAAAAATCAACTGTGATAAGAGAAAGATGGTTATTTCAAAGGCAATAGTCTTAACCTTGAGGGATACAATATTCAGGGTTCATTAAAGCTATACCAAACTTTTCTATGAATTCCCTGTATGTATAAAATACTTTACAAAAAGAGAGAGATTTATAGCAAAGAAATGAGGGAGGGACCAAGTCAGGAGAGAGAGAGAGATAATAAAGAGAACACATTTGAAACTGAAATTCTAGGTTTGCCACTTACTAGCTGTGAGCTAGTTGCAAGTTTGCTTTATCTCTTGACACCAAATTAAAATAACACTATGGCATAGCAGCTTCCTCGGAGATTAAAACCTTAATCTTGGAAGGAAGCTCATGAAAATACAAGAAGATCATGAAGACCATGGAGGGTGAAGCAGTAAGATGTCCTAAAAGAGGTGAAACCTTCCAAACTACAGGGAACACTTTATTCTCAAGAAGTAAGCAACTCCATAGCTTCAGGATGTCCCTAAAACTGACCCAAGCATATGGAAGCAGTAAGGATCGTTAAGAGACACTCTTGGACAGGTTGAGCTGCCTGGAGGAGGCTCAGATCACCTGAGCCACCTGGAAAGGACACCCTCTAATTTGTTCAGCTGGCTGCAGACTAAAGGAGTAAGTCACAAAACAATCCCACACCAGTCTGGAATTGTGATTAATAAAAGGGTTATTTATTTACAGGGAAAAACTTACAGATCATTGTCCTAGACAACAGCCCTCCTGCACAACCAGGAAAAGAATCTGGTAGCCAAAGCAGAGGGAGCGCACGGCTACCCCTGCTTTTCCAAGCCAAATAGACCTCGCCCAAGTGGGCTGGTATCTTAAAGGTTACTGACTGAAGGAGTGGAAAAAGCTCCCGCAGCAGCAGACTGTACATTGCACTGCAGGTTCCCAGTTTTCATAAATTGTCACACATGCTGGGGTGGGGCTTTGGAGATGAAGTTGTCTGAGTCATTTCTGCTCCTCTAAGTAACCTCTCACTCACATTCCTATAAGTAACTCAAATAAAACTCATTGGCTCACCATTTTACTTTGGTGGTATTCATTCTTTGATCGGTATTTGTTTCCTCCTATCTGGGGCAAGAGGACTTAGTTTCATACAACAAATGTCTACTTTGTAAAATTTTGAGCAAACTGAATGAGATGTTTTTGTTACCAAATAGTACTACCAAATAGTAATGTCTAATAAAATATAGCTGTCTTTCTACATAATAGAGTCATTTATCTTTACATCACTTATCAAACTACATACCTATCCTATGCTAACATATTATAGACATCTTGGTAAGGCTTGCAGTCGCATAATGCATATCACATAATGCATATCACAGGGAGAGGCATAAAGAAATGCATCGTGATGATTGATAAGAAAGCAAGCTACAGGACAGAAGAGAAATATCATAGCAAAAGTTCACTACCACTGTGGGAGTCAGGGAAGAAGTGGCAGCAGAGGAAGGTCCCCATTGTTTTCAGATGAGGATCTCAGCCAGTGTTCTAGTTTCAGCCTCTGAATTCCAGCTTCCACAATTGCTTCCTAACTTGGAATTCTGTACTCATCAATGAGGCCATGAACATGAAAGAAAAAGGCCAAAAGTATGAAAGAAAGCAAGGAGGGGTACATGGGAGAGCTTGGAAGGAAATAATGTCATTAAAGTAAACGAAAGAATAAAAGAAGTAATTAAAAACAGCTAATTTTGTCAGTTATTACCACCCTGTACACACTGTAAATTTCTGATATCTTTTCATTATTATAGAACTTCACACACAATAGGTGACCAGTAAATTATTATTTACATCAGATCAATACACAGAAAAATATTTCAACTTCCAAAATAATTTCAGGTATATCAGTACATTTTTTTCAAGTTTATAGTTGCTTTATTGTTTTAACAGTTTTATTAATTTTTAAAACAGGAAGGGAAGGAAACAGATAAAGGAGGACAAGAAGGATGGAACCAGAGTCAGCTAATTGTGGATATTTACACGAATACATTCAAAAGTAGAAATTAAGATATATATCTTAATTATCTATCTATCTATCTATCTATCATAGTACCAAATAGCCTATTCTCCATAAATTGCTTATTATGATCTTTCAGCTCTTTCTTATATAATCCTGACTAAAATTACTTTTGGTTTTGGAGCCAAATCCCTAGAGCCTTGTGTTCTTGATGCAAGTGAACTGAGCAGTTATTGCATGCGAGCCTCTTCCATCCTGAGTACAGCATGTCCCCACTTACGACCCTCATAGGCCCATAAGGTAATGTGAAAGAAAGATGAAGGAGACAATGTGAAAACTGGCTTCATTTTAAAAGCAAAAGATCAAGTCAGTGTTGCATCTTGAATTTAATCAGATATCATCTCATGTTCCTGAAACTATGCAAAAGAAATTCCCTAGTAAGTAGCAAAAGCAGAGATGGAACAAATGATACATTTTTAAGGGAAATTTTGTTTACCTTTCTAAAACAACTAACCATGCTGAAAAGAAATCTAAAGCAAGGGAGGAATTCTAAAACCTGCTCTGTAAATCTCAGATTTTAGACATTTAAATGTAATTCCCCAAAGTGCTGGGCTCCCAAGATGTGAGTAGCATCTTGAGGTCTCAGCAATATTGCACAGCACTTCATGTCTTCCATGAAGCACAATGCTGTGTTTCATCCTGGAACAGGTGAGAGAAAACACAGAACATGAAAGAATAATATTAGCACTGAGTGGAAGATTCAAGACATAGATAAAAGGCAGCAATGTTCTAGGCCTTGTAATGGCCCTTGCCCTCTTACAGAAACAAAAATGAAGCTAAGAAAAACACTTTCCGGTAACTGCAAATGATATCCATTTATGCTCAAGATGTATGTATATGCGAGAATTTACCTATTAATTTAAATGTACTCTGAATGTGTTTATATATTTATATCAGCTTTAGTATATTATATAGGGATTTACCGTCAGCATATGGTATTGTGTGTCCTCATGGATGCATGTTGGGTCTTCAGTCAAGAGTGGAGGAACATTTTTTGTAAATTTCAGAGTCTAGAAGTTTATTAGCTCCTAGCTCCTCCTTCTTTATTTCAATCATTGTTTATGCCTTGTGAAACACAGTTCAGAGGTGAACCACTTCAAGTTAAGAGTTGCCTTTTGCTAACATAGTCCCTGAATAAACTTCAATTTTCCATCCAGGAAGAAGGAAGGCATGAACATATGTGCATAGTGTGTGTGTATACTGCCTTACCTATGTACGTGCATGTACCCAGATAGCTCCTTATTTCTCAGTTTATGAAGAAAGTCCTAGATTTTCACTAAAATGTATCCCTTTGCATGTGTTCAGGTATACATAACTTTCATCAATGTTTTTCCTAGCTCTGGTCTTGCCCCCAAATCTTTAAACTAATCTGGACATAGTAAGATTCTTTGTGGTTGGTCTATAACCACCCATCTGCAGTCTTAGAAACCTGAAGATAACAGGCTCTTTCAGCTGTGGGTCTCAGAAAGTGACAAGACCCCTGACTACTCAGAGTGGACTTGGATGACTGATACAATAAGCATTTAATAGCTTTTGATATGTGTAACTGGAAGTTTCTCTCCTGCCCACCAGTTCCTGAATAACCACTCTGAGGCTTAATATTAATTACAAACTGTTTGGTTGATAGCTCAGGCTTCTTACTGGCTAGTTGTACATAGAAAACAACCTGGTTTTTAATCTATGCATTACTACATGCCCCGTGGCTTACCGGTAATGCTCTGGCATCTTACTCCTCTGGCAGCTGCTGGTGTTCTCTTTGATTCTTCCATGTTTCTCCCTATATTTGGTTTTCCTATTGGCCAAATCAACTTCTTTATTAACCAATGATAATAAGACATATTCACAGCATACAGAAGGGCATCCCACATGAGTCATGTTTAAAGTGACATTAGGAAAAATATTTCTTCATTTTACTCAACAACATTTTAACACATGTCTCCTGTGATCAGGGCACTATACAAGTTATATAGATGCAAACTCTGGTTGCTCTTCCACATGCACATCTACCTACCCATAAGTATTTGACATTAAAATCAATCAATCTATTTGTTTCCTTGTCTGTATATTTTATATATTTTCTTTATTTCTGTATGCACTCAAAAGAAATACAACCAGTATCTCAGGGTGTTATCTGAACACTGAAGTAACTACAGGACTATTTACAATAGCCAAGATATGAAAACAACCTACATGTTCATCAGTGGAGACAAAATTCAGGGTGAGAGCGGTTGTCTAGCATTTTCATTGGTCGTGTGTTCAATCCCCAGGATCACAGAAAGAAAGATAAATTATTCTATATCTACACTGTAAAAAGAAATCCAGCTTCAGAAAAGGTATATGCTCCCATTGGGATGATACGGATGAACCCAGAAGACACAATATTATGTGATAAGCCAGAGAGAAAATCAAACAGTATATAGTCTCCAGTGTATGGGGAGTCTGAAAAGGTAAGCTCATAAATATAAGTAACTCTTATTAGTCTCTTTGACAATACCAACCCCATCATTATTTAGATTGAGTTATGAAAGAATGTGCAATTCTCTCTCTCTCTCTCTCTCTCTCTCTCTCTCTCTCTCTCTGTCTGTCTCTCAATCAATCACACATCTAGACTAGAACAGTCTCTCATTTACTTCCCCTCAGGGGAGATAGTTACTATATTGGGAGCTGTCTTATGAAACAAACCCACTGATGTGTTATGAATAGCAGTCTCAGAGAGAAACTTAATCCAGCAAAAAATCTTGTGAGTTGGCTTAGAAATGAATAAATTCGTTTGAGATTTAAACCAACTACAGTTCAAACTTAAATTAAGTGGACCCATGTGATAGATCACAAACTAGATAATCTACTTAGGAATTAATATTGCATTTCTGGCACAAAGAAGTTGTGAGATAAATTAGGTATTTTGTACCACTGTTTTGATATGCTTTGATAATCGCTATAATTCTGCACTTGCATCTTTTGTCTCATGGGATAGTTTATTAATTAATCAAGTATTTAGTGGTTTTCCAATCTTTCTGTCAGGTGCTGTGTTGGGAAAAGTAAAATAGAGAGGAAAAGATGCTAGAGAGACAGCATAGCTTAATGTCACCATTACCAATCAGCCTAGAAGAGAGATGCATTATATTTCAGTTTGAATTTCTATACTTACTAGCTGGGTGTCCTCTGAATCAGTTGTCAATAGCCTCAGACATGATTTCCTATCTGTAAAATGGGAATTATGGCAGTATTTATCCCAGAATGTTTTGTATGGCGTCTATGACGTTAGGCACAGGAGGCACTAAACATAGGGAGAAAATGATAATGATCTTGAAATTGATACAGTCATTACTTTTAAATTATGTTCTTAGTCTGTGAAACCAAGATAATTTGAAGAAAGCATTTACACTGGAAATTTGTTCTTTCTCCAGCCTGCTTTCTGCTGCTTTAGCAACATGCTCCTGCTGAGAACTTTCTACGGTAGAAAACCAACTGGACAGGAGCTAGGGTTTGAATCTGCAACTAGGATCAAGACCTGGAAAAAAAGGTTGTGATGAAATTGTGTAGGAATTGACCCTACAATCAGTGGGTCTTCAGTCACTTAATAGTGATACAGGAGAGCTAGGGTTTGTCCTCAAGAAGTAATTTAAAGAACTTTGTATTTTATTCAAGGAGGCATGCCAAAGTCCAAGACAGAAAATGGCTACATTGCAACTCTAGCTAAATCATTAACAACAATAAATTTAAACAAATCATTCCACTTTCTCTTTGATCTGTTATGTCTTTATCTGATATAAACTTACTTGTATTATATATTTATATAAATTTGTAATATATATATTACAAATTTGATGTAATTATAAATTTTATTATTAATTGAGGTTTTAGCAACCATCCTTTACATTATGTTTCTCCTTCCCTCCTCTCCTAGGTTGACTTCGAACCCCCTCCACACTTTTCCTTTTTCTCCTTCATATTACCTGTATCCTGCTATCTTCCTTTCTAGACCCCCACCACGGTCCATTTTTACTCTTATGGTTTCTGTGATTAATTTGGGTTATTTACTCTCATTTACAGGTTTAGAACTAGGAACTTCAGGTGAGAGAGAACACTCAACACTTGTCTTTCTAGGTCTGGTTACCTCTTTCAGTAGAATCTTTGATAGTTCCATCTACTTATCTGAAAATACTATGATTTCACTTTTCTGTATAGCTGAGTAGTGTAAAGGTATCACATTTTCACTATCCGCTCACTTGTTGAAGGACATTTCATTTCATCTTCTAGCTATGGTGAGCAGAGCGACAATGGACATTGCTTACCAAGCAGTATTTGTAGTAGGAAGTGGAGTGTTTTAGAAATATCTCAAGGAGTGTTATAGCTGGGTCATAAGGTAGACTTATTTTTACATTTTAAAGAATTCTCCACACTGGTTTTTAAAGTGACTGTACCCCTTTGTAATCCCAAATTGGTGACTAAGGGTTCTCCTTTCTTCATATGCTCTCCAACATTTGTTGACCTTTGTCATTCTAGCTGGGTGAGATGAAAGTCCTTTAAACACCAGTATCAGGTGTGAGAACCCTTCCTTTGAGTTGTAGTTAGGGTTGACCAATGAATCCTGAAACAATGTCTGGTATTGCAATTATCCTTGCTTTCCCCTGAAGTTGAAGGTAAGTCCCTACTGCTGAAGACACCACATACTTTAGACACAGGACAATGAAATTTAGCATCCAACACAAAAGCCTCCTTCCTGTGGTTTAGCTTTCCATACCAATAGAGGGAAGCACTCCACAGTCCTATCTGCTTTTGATGCCTATTAACCACAACAATGACAAGTTTTGCAGGATATCCCAAAAGGTGTACTATTGACATTTACAAGTGGGTGATAACTAGCAATTATCTAAGTGGAACTAACACTCACTCAGCAGGAGGGAAGTCATGCCTGATGCTGGAAGCCTAGCTAACAACCTGGAGCAAGAGTTGTTTTGAATCTTAAAAAGAACCTATTTTCGCTACTTTACTAGACCAGTATAATTGCATTCTTATACTTACATACTTAGATAAATGTAGCTCTCATTCATCATCAACAAGACCTTGTTTGCAGCAAAGTTAAGCCATTACAGAAAACCACAACTGGTCACAATGCAGGGATTAATGGATCATAGGGAGTCAGCCTCAACAGATACATCTACAACACCACTCCTGTACCTGAGGCTCAGAAAATATCATAGAAGAGGAAGGGGGAATATTGTAAGAGCCAAAAGGACCAGAAATTCAGAGGTGACATTATGTATCTTAGAAATGACAAGCAAAGCACATCCATGATAGCTCAACAATATGGCTGTCTAAATGAGACTTGAGCAATGACAATAATTCCACCTTCAGACAAAGAATTATAAGCAACTAACAGTTGCTGAGAGAAGGGGAATAAGATGCTCCCAGGGGTGAGCCACCAATTGGTTATCTAAACCAAAGTGGTCATTCCTGATATCACACACACACACACACACACACACACACACACACACACACACACACACACACACACGGACTCAATAGGGTGTGTGTGTGTGTGTGTGTGTGTGTGTGTGTGTGCGTGTGTGTATAAAACGCTAAGTAAAGAAAAAGGGGCCATAAATTTGAGAAAGAGAGTGAGGTATGGGAGTGGATAGAGGGAGGAATGTTAAGGTGGATAGTGATGTAATTATATTTTAATTTAAAAATGAATACAAATACTTCTTAGAAATAAAACCAATTTTTCCTAAACCAGGACTAAAATTCTGAGAATTAGCAGGATGAACTAGAGCCACTCCAAATCCTTCTTCCATATATTTTTCAATGAAGATTTTGTTATATTTATCTTGTTTTTGAAAAATTGAAGTATAATGTTTATGCCATTGGTAGGCCTTATGATTTTATATATATGCATATATATACATATATATAAAATTTTAAAATATGAATAATGTGACTGAGTGCAGTATAGCACCTTTCCTTTCTCTCTTAGCCTATGTCTTTATGGGGCTAACCTTTGAAAAGTTTTTGTTAATGAGGCAATTAATATGACATCAATAACAGCACTATGTAATAAACAATTATTTAAATTTGTTATATTTCTTCAATAGCATATAGGTTATTTGCTTTAGGGGTAATCTGATAGAACTAATAGAGTTTTAATATATATAGTTTTAATATATTTCAAAGTGGTATATGCCAGTTTGTGCTTCCTATATAAACACCTGAGCAAAGCATTACTTCACCTATCATTTTGAGCTTTCAGATGTAGAATTCCAAGTACAAGTTAGAAGTGACTGTTCAGATTAATGCTAAGTAGTAAGTTCTAACTGTTCATTCCGGGGCTACATTTGGAACCTCTATGGGCTTTGACAGAAAGCTGCATTTGTAGAATGTAATAGGATTTTCGCTGGGTATTCTAAACTTTTCCCAATTCAATAGACAACAGAATTTTGAGGTTCTTTCACAAAGTAGAAACTGTGTAAATATTGCTGATGGATGACTGACCTCATAGAGGTGATAGCAATAAAAAAAACTAAGATAAACGCACACACACAAGGGGAAGGGAGAGAGTTTCATATCTTTTAGCCATATCTTATCTGTGTTTGAAATCATATGCTATATTTTCATTGAAAATGAGAATATTTTGATTATATATGAACATCTACATAAGAAAATGTACCAAAAAGATAAGATATCAGGCAACAATAGATATTATTATCAGAAGGAATGCCTGTCTGTCTCTCTCTCATATACACACACACAAACTGTACATATAACAAAATATCACTCTATATCATCTATCTATCTATCTATCTATCTATCTATCTATCTATCTATCTATCTATCTCTATATATGGTTTTAAGTTTTGTTAACTCTGACTCAACCACAGTAAATTTGATGCACGTCAGGTTTCCTGCAATTTATAGAAAATGTAACTCAATGGGGAGACAACTGCTGAATGTCCATATGATTTCATGCTTCTGTCTCAAGCCTAGATCTAATGTTAGTATCAGTTTCTCATACCATCTCCAGGGGAGATGACAACAGGATGTGCCAGTTCAGAATGATTGTGTGTCCCTGTGCCTAGTGTTTCTGGAGGATCTTACTGTCCTTCTGCATTCAGAAATCACCAGTTCCTGTGATCACAAGAACTAAAAAAAGAGAGAAAGAATTTTAGCTTCATTAAGCACTACTTCTTAAAATTATTTGTGTTGTATTTCAAATTATAGTAGTTAATATTTATGTCACACATTATTATGCACAGGCTTGAATGTATGCTGTTCCCTGATCAAGCATGGTAGCTAATAGAATGTGTTTGGTACCAAAAGATTTCAAACCTAATAATGCTTTTACCCTTCTAGTTTTATGAAATTGCTTCTCCTAGCAGTCACTTTTCAGCACTTAAGGATGGAGATGTGTACTCAAAGGCATTGCAAATTAGCATCAGTGTATGCTGAGTTTGGAGTCACAGCAAGGTCAGTGGCACAAAGATGTTGTGACTATCAGTTGAAAAGACCATGACATCGCTGTTTGGATAAGTGCAATTTATGAGAGGGTTAGGGATGATACTATTTGTCTTCAGAGCAGAGACGTGTGGCCAGGTGGATATGTGAAACCATCTATAATTTACACACAGCAAAGAAATGTGCTTCTGTGCATCCAAGACTCAGCTCACCTGTTCAGAGATCTCTTAGACATTTCTCTCTAACTCTTGTCTGCAGTGGGTGAGCATGTTGTTTTTGCACTCTTCAGATTAAGAACATAACTTCCTAACTAGTCCCCTTACTTACTATATCTTTTCCAATGCCACTCTCCCCTCTTCTCAAAATCCTCTAATAACTCCATATTGCATTAAATAAAATCCCCACTGCCTTCAGTAGCTGCATGAGCCCAAGTGCTCTTGTTTGTTTTCCTTCTGCAGTCACACCTCCTGACCCATTAGCTTTACACTTGTTACAGTGGGCTTCTTTATGGAAAGAGAACAACTGAATAGCTATGTAATTTTAGACTGTAATCTGTAGCATGCTTCATCTTCAAACTTCAGTCTCTGTCTTGTTTCACTTGAAAATGCCTTTCCTTTCCAAGTATATGGTTGCCTCTCCTTCCTGCAGTATTCATTTCTTTTCGACTTCAATTTGCCCACACACTTCATACATCCCACATTTCCTGTCTAGGCTATGCCTCTTGATTATCAGTTATAGAGATGTCATCTACTCTAGTTTTTTCCTAGTAAGTATTTGTACAAGTCCTATTTCCCCCTGCCTGAACACTGTTTGGAGGACAAAACTGCTTCTTTTAGACACTATTATATTATAGCATCTAGTGTTCATTCCCTGAGCTATGGACAAAGATACATACATTAATATTTTCACTTAATTAACAAATAGCTGTTGAGTGAGTGGATGGGTATTAGAATATGAGGTCTACCTTCCTCACAAGGTAGGTCCTGTTAGAGGAAGGGTTACTTGTTCCTCCCGGATACCTGGCCATCTTAGACCCAAAATAATCACACAGAAACCCTATTGATTAAATCACTGCTTGGCCCATTAGCTCTAGCTTCTTATTGGCTAACTCTTACATATTAATTTAACCCATCTCCATTAATCTGTGTATCACCATGTGAGAGTGGCTTACCGGCAAATTTCAGCATGTCTGACTCTGGTGATGGCTCCATGGCATCTCTTTGACTCTGCCCTTCTTTCTTCTGGCATTCAGCCTAACTTTCCCTGTCTACTTATGTTCTGCCTTGCTATACGTCCAAAGCAATTTATTCACTAATGGTAATCACAGCACACAGAGGGGACTCCCACATCAAGGTCTAGTAGAACTCCAGAAACAGACATGACTGAGGTAATCAAAGAATGAATAAAAGACAGAAAGAAAGCTGGAATTAGGTGGCTTGTGCTCCTGGTTAGGGAAACTGTAGCTGCTTGGAAGCTCAACATGTTTTATTGTATAGAATTAAACAGAAGAGTCAAAGTTATTACACACTATTGAACAAGGAGATGGGGTTATTACATACAGATAAAAAAGAAGCCAGAGCTTATGGCATATAGATGGATCAGATCTAGCTGGAGACAAACCTAGACAACCTTGTTATGACCAGTCTCTGTAGGGTAAGAGTCTTCATGTCATAAATATCCAGACAAAGAAAGCTATGATGGATAATTTCTGCACACACTGTCAACACTTGCTCTCAGTCCCCCATGGAAGGTGTTGTTGTTCCTATGATCCTAATACACACACACACACACACACACACACACACACACACACAAACACATCTGGTAGAGGGGAGACTATGCCATTCCTTCATAGTTCTGAGGATAGGGTCCTTGATATGTCTCATTCATGTCATAACATAATTCCCTCAGGACATCACTCATTTAGAGCTCCTTCTGTGTCTTGCATTTCCTTATTTACAACAACTTTGGCATTGAAAATTATTGGAGGATTGTTGTAAGAGGCTGTTTGTTTGTTCCTGGCTGCTCAGCCTGAAATAATCACACAGAAAAACTATATTATTTAAATCACTACTTGGCCCATTAGCTCTAGATTCTTATTGGCTAACTCTTACATCTTAATTTAACCCATTTCTATTAATCTGTGTATCGCCATGTAGCTGTGGCTTACTGGGTAAAGTTCCATCTGGCTCCAGCGTGGCTACATGGCTTGTCTTGACTCCACCCTTCTTTCTTTCAGCATTCAGTTTGGTTTTCCATGCCTAGCTAAGTTCTACCCTGCCATAGGTCCAAAGCAGTTTCTTTATTAATTAACCAATCCTATTCACAGCATAGAGGGCGAATCCCACATCAATTCCCCTTTTTTGTTTAAATAAAAAAGATTTTAACTTTAACATAGTAAAATTACATACAACAAAACAGTTATCAAGCAAGAATTACAATTGCAATATTTATATCTATTTTATCTTTTATCATAACTAAGAAAACTATAACTATAAATTCTTCAACTCTATCAAAGACTCCAGAAGGATATAATATTACCTAAGTAAACAATTAGTTCATTGTAAGCAACATCCAAAACTCTAGAATTGACAGAGACATCTTGCTGCCTGAACAGTTGTATCAGGAAGAGCAGGCTGCTTGTCGTCCTGACTAGCTTACACCCGAAATAATCACACAGAAACTGTTTTCATTTAAATAGTGCCTGGTCCATTAGTTCTAGCCTTGTATTGGCTAACTCTCACATTTTGATTCAACCCATTTCGAATAATCTGCATGTTACCACGAGGTCATGGCTTACCGGGAAAGATTCAGCATGTCTGACCTAGCAGCTCCGTGGTGACTCTCCCACTCTCTCTGCTTTCTTCCTCCCAGAATTCAGTTCTGTCTATTCCACCTACCTAAGTGCTGCCATATCAAAAGGCCAAGGCAGTTTCATTATTCAGCCAAGGAAAGCAACACATAGACAGAAGAACCTCCTACACCAGACAGTCACTCAAAGTTCTTCTGTACCATTTGGGCATCCATCTTCAGGCTATAGGCCCATAGTATCTGGCTGACTTTTCCATGAAGCAGGAAATTTTAAAGACTGTTTTGTCTCTATTGGCAGTTTGTCGGTCACTTTCTTCTGTGTCCTGCAGAATATCAAGCAGCCTAGGGAAGAGAAGTTTCTTGCCCAAATGGCTAGCAAACTTCATAAGGAGGCTCTTTGATGCCCATCATCCTCTTGAAGTAGCTTGTCCTGCCAGGAGCAGATGTATCTCATTGTCATGAAAGTCCCAAGTTATTAAAACATTTTAAATGCCATATTCTGTAGTCTTTGAAAGTTTTGAAGAATGCCTATCCTTCTGAAATATATCTCTGTACATCTAGAAAACCTAACTAACATGACTACCAACTTGACTACTATAGATTATTATCTATTAACCTATATTTCTTAATTATACATTACATTTTAAATGAACTGCACAAACACAATATCTTAATCAAGAGAAGAAATATACACATAACAAAATTGACCTTAAATTTGTATCAATAAACCAAGATCCATACCAATGCAAAGTATGCATCTTTATTGCTTATTCCCCCTTAAATGTAAACAAATATTTGTAAACAATATTTGGGAATATTGGCATAGTTCTTCTCCAAACTATATCCTGTTTTTTGTTGGGCAAATTAATTTTTGAGGGGTGTTCATTGCAACCTTTTGGGGGGTTTTGGTCCATCAAACCATATTAGTCTGGAAGCAATCCAAAGATTCTTATCCCCTGTGAAAACAAAAGAAGAACCTCTTTTCCAAAGTAACATATCCTTAGACTCAAAATTAATGTCAAGATACCTTTATGTTGGTTTAACTTATTAGCCCATACAAAGAAATGTCTCTCTGTACTTAGGTCCTTCACAGTGAAAAAACTCAAAGAAAACACAATAATATACATAATCCAGACTCTCTGTTTATATTCCATCTTTACATGGCTTATTTTTCTTACTCTATTACTTTTTTATCAAATAGTGTGACTCATTTATAGGTCCTTTAGTTCCGAATCTGTCCTATTGTGTATCTGTAATTCTTTACTGTCCAGGATCACTTCTTAAAATGCTAAGCACTTCTTAAAAACTTAAGTTGCTTGCTTGCTCTGTACAGTCCAACATGGTGGAAGAGGTCCAGTCAATGCTTCTGAGCTGCACACACTGCCCCAGTTCCAAGTATGCAGTGGGTCTATGTCAATCCATTAAGCAATTTGTAACACGTTGCTTACAAACCCCATTTAAATGCTAGGCCTCCTGAAAGAGCCAGAGGTCATGCTGTCAGCATAGCCTAGAAAACCAGCATTTCAAAGTGGCATGGCTATTTTTCCGCTACCGCTGAGTCAGGAAAACCTCTTTTAAAGGAGCTGTAGCATGCCACCAACAAACAGCAATAAGCTGCGTTAAACTCTGTATTTTGTGTCTAGAATTCCTTTTCAAACTCTCTCAGGTTTTTAAGTGGATTTTAATTGACCACAAGGGCACTAATTTGTCGTAATCCTTCCTTTTTGTTTAACCAGGAAAGGGAAATGGTGTGGGAAGTCCTTCTGTCTATGTGTTGCTTTTATTGGTTAATGAATAAGTAAACTGTCTTGGCCCTGCACAGGGGATAGAGGTAGACAGAGAAAACTAAACTGAATGCTGGAAGAAAGAAGGAAGAGAGAGAAGCCATGTGGCTCCAATAGAGACAGTCACCGGAACTTTAGCAGGTAAGCCACAGTCACATGGCGATCCACAGATTAATAGAAATGGGTTAAACTAATATATAAGAGTTAGCCAATAAGAAGCTAGAGCTAATGGGCCAAACAGTGATTTAAATAACATTGCTTCTGTGTGGTTATTTTGATTCTGGGCAGCTGGTATGAACAAGCAGCCTCTTTACAACAGAGGATAAATTAGGCTATCTTTGCAGAGAAAGGTTTTATCTTTTCCTAAAGATATTCTTCTATAAATTTAATTTTTTCTTATTATTTGTTCAGGAACTTCAATGTATTTTGATCATATTCACCCTCTTCCTCTCCTACTAACTCCTTCTAGATCCAACCCCACCTCCCTATCCCAAACTTTCTATCCTCTTAAAAAAAATGCATCAAGTCTAGTTTGTGCTGCCCACATACTCCTGGGTTCGGAACCATCCACAAGAGCATGATTGACTTACCAGGAGTTACAAACATAAATAGAATGACCTTTCTCCTTCAGAAGTCATCCATAATCAATAGCTTTTCAGTTAGGGATGAGGGCTGTGAGCTCTCGCTTGCTCCTTGCTGGAACGTTCATTGACTGTGTCTTTTGCAGGCAACAACAGGTGGTGTGGGTTCCTAAGTGCAGTTGTTCTGCCATTTCCTGAAGATACTGCTTTTCCTAATCTCTGCCTCCCTAATCTCTGTTTCTTAAATATCTCCACCATTTCTTCTCTGATGGTCTCTGTTTGTTGGGGTGGAAAGTGATCTAGATGCTCTGTTTATTGAACACTCCATGGACATTTAGTCTTTATTCTGTTATCAGTACTGTGTTTCTATGTCAACCACTGTGCACTGCACAAAATAGTTTCTCTGATGAGGTTTAGGAGTTTCTCTAATCTATGAGGACAGATACAAATTTAGAGTGTAGTTTTAATTTGCTCATTTGGCAGAATAATGGTAGTACGTTCACCCTGGGGGTTGTTCTTTTCGACCATGGTCTCTTGGCCAGATTTACAATACCAGATATGTTTTTTCTCATGTTGAGTGTGTTTTAAATCTCATCAGAAAGATGTTGGTTACCCCCATAATGTTAATCCACTATTGTACCCTTACATTGCCATGCAGTTCATTGTAGCATTTCACAGGGTTGACAGCTGGGTAAAGTGTTGATAAGTTTTCCTATAGTAGCATAAGTAGATCCTTTAAGGACCATGGAAATTAACTAACAATGAAAAAGCTTCCTGGCCGATATAAATTTGATCTGTCCATGTTCTGAGACTCCTTTGACCAACAACTCAAAGGAAGCTATCTTGTATCTGGCATTGGAATTTTTATTTAGCGAACTATAAATTTTTGGATAAACATATTCCTCCACATGGGGTAATTACAACTAAGTCTTTTGCATTAATATATATATATACATATCTATGCATATTTGTTTATGTGATAGTAGGTTTTCATATGACTTTTTAATCTATCCTTAGTGTAAATTATCCCTCTCCCAGCCCACTCTTCTGCTCTGCTTTCCCATTCCTCTTCCAAGAACATATTTCTTTGTGGGAATATTGCAGCAGCATATGAAACATTGAGTGAGCTATTTAGGCTATGCCCTTTAGATGCTCATTCAAGTTCAATGATCTCTTTCTATACCTCAGCCAGTTTGTTTTTTTTTTTTTATCATTTCACTATTGTTCAATAGAATGATCCTTTATACTATTCAACTATCATTATAGCCCATGTAGATTTTATTCACTTTCCTTTATTCATGGATAAACTAATTAATATGAAGTAGCTATTTGGATTATAATGTTATGATCAGTAAGACTTCTAGTAATAATTTAGAAGAATAGAAAATGTTTATTCCAAAGGTTATTCACACTTTCAAATTATTTTTGACATTTTTGTAGTAGCCAGATTACCTTATGTTTCTAGATAACTATGATTAAAAAGTACTGACCTCAGTTTAGCCTCAAAGCACTCTAGTATTTTTCTTTACTAGCTAAGGCTTAGGTTCTTCCTAAGCACTAAAATATCCATTTACAGATATTAATGTCTTCAGAGCAACAGTCAGCTCAGAGCTTTTCACACCTTTCTGTCAGTGTCCTCTAACAATCCCAAAGTCAGGCTAAGAAAGTGTAGCCAAGCAGAATGCCAACAGAAGGCATCAAGAGTTGCGCTGGTTTTTTGCTTAGCAAACACAGGCATGAAATGAAAGCTACCCAAAGACTTGCTGACACAAGTCATGCAAATCTGACATCTTTATTGAAATTTTATAACAATATTCCTGCAGGATGCCTTACAGTAATAACTTTACGATATCATAGCCTGTTTTGTCATTGATCATAGAACCAAGAAGTTTCACAAACCAGAAGAGGAAGTTTGGAGTGATTCTGTTGTTTTGTCCAAAGTTCCATGTAGTAAAATTAAAAGTAAAGGTACAGAAATTTCATGTGGTAAAAATTCCACGTGGTAAAAGCAAAGGTGCTTGGTTTGTTCATCAGCATTTATGAGCTTCTAAAATCTAGCCTATCACCATTCTGTTAGAATAATTGAAAATAATTCCAGAACTTTTGTGTCACTCACTGTTCACGTCTCTGAAATCTGGTTTCAAACTGTCATAACCACCAAGTTGCACTTAATTGTGGCATTGTTTGGGTCACTGTTTGTATACTTAATGATGCTTATTTGATTTCTTCAATTACCTAACAATTCTTCTGTGATAGGACAATATTTACAGCTATATCATGTCCATGCCTGTGACTTTTATGCTCAATGGGAACACAATACTGCTGATCCCCTAGGAGATGAGAGAAATTATTTGGGATTCTCCTTTGTTATCAAATGATATTCGAAGTAACAACTTCCACATGGGGAATTGCTTGACAGAGCCTTGATTTTATATTTTTAAATGTAAATTGCACTTATTTATCATTTATTTATTTCTATTTATGTATGTGTGTAGCAGAAGATCCCCTGTGTCTTTCTGTCTCTGTCTCCCTAACCCCCTCCCCCCATAGAATGTGTGCATTTTGGACATCTTTGTGGACATCAGAGAACACCTTTTGGAAGTCAATTCTCTCCTTTGAATATGTGGAACCTGGAAATCAAACTGTGTTCAAGAACCTTTACTGACTGAGCCCTGGTGAAAGTATTTTGAGGAACAATCTAATATAGGTTACGATATGACCTAATATGTGGAACATCACAACTTTTGATGCAGTCCTTAACCTCTGGAATCTCTATGCCCTTCTTGAACCTTGCTTCCCTCACCTGTAAAATAGAAATGCTGTACATTAGTGACTCTATGTGAGAGCTGGAGATGAGAGCAGGCATAAAGAGTCCCCTTGAACTACAAGGTCTTACCTATATACAAGAAATCTGAAACTTTAGCACTAATAATTTTACTATTAATATTAACCTTTGGTGAATGATGTCTCTCTTATTTCATTTTCTTCATGAGAAAAAGATGGGGTAGTCTACAAAAAAGTTTCTTCTTTATCCTAACTCCCTGTCAGTTTCTCCTTATGCTAATGGCGAGGTTGCGTGGGATTGTCTGAGGTGGCTGTGTAGGCCAGACCTTCTAAAGTGAGAATTGAAGCCTCATTTCAAAGGGCTTCTCAGCTGCATACTGTTTGCCAGTGCGCAAACTCACTGCCCACATGCGGGCCGCTTGCGTTCTTGGGAAGGGGTGGTGTGATTCTATGAAACGTGTTGCTGTCAGTGCAGATGGAGAAATGCCATTCTCTGAGTTTATGGTTCCAACAGCTCTGTCTTCTGCCTGCCACATACCAACTCACAGCTGCATGCTTATCTTTGGTCTGTTATTCCCAAAGGAGAGAAAATGAACTCTACAAGCAAATTATTTTCTGATTTTCTTTCAAAGTACAAATGGGCTTTGTTTTCAAGATACCTTCTTATATATTGAAAGTTGCATTCCTTGGCATTTCTCTCCTCTCTTGACAAAGGCATTAGGGATGAAAGTGTGGTTATCAGAGATGGGAATGGAGGAGACGTATTTCCACACTGACTCCTGAGACACAGCTTTATTGAACATCAGTAGAAGTTTTGAGAGTGCAAAAAGTGTCTAAAGACTTTCCACAGAGGCATTAGGAATAAGCACAATGCTATTTGTACTTCTCGACCTTGCTAAAGTTCCACATTAAATAAAATAAAGTGAAGGAGGCTATGGGATCATCCCTGATGTTGGATTTCTTAAAAAAAAAAAAAAAAGCAAGAAAAAAAAAACTGTGGCAAGCCCATGATCATTTCACTACTCAAGTGCTCCAACTCTGAACTTCTGTTTTTCTCTGAGAAAATGATTTTTTAAATATTTAAAAATGCCCAATTTCTTCTCAGATTGTCAGAAATGTAAAAGCTAAAGGGGAAAGTCAGGAAAGTCAGGTCGGTTGTGGGGCCCATGGTGCTTCTCTGAGCTGCTTTATAAAGCAGAGGTGATCTTACAGGGCACAGATTCTGCCACCAAATTTCAATCGCTCGGACAAAAACTACTCAGCATTCTTTGGTCTGAAAGGAGAGGTCCTCTGTACATTTTTTTCCTAATCAGTACTCTGTGGATCTTTTGTCTGTGATTGTCAGATTCCCTAGGCAGTCAGTAGTAGGCTATGCATGTTGTCTATCATTTCTCCCACTGTTGAGCAAGTTGGTACTTCCATGATCTTTGTTCCTAGTCTCCCTTCAACTTGGAGCAATCTTCTAGCTGGTGAGTTCTGTTGAATTTTTAAACATTATATGTGTGTGTGTGTGTGTGTGTGTGCGTGCGCATGTGTGTGTGTGTTATTTCACTATCATTTGGTTAGAAATCACAAATGTCCATCTTTTTATGAGTAATCTGAGGATAGAGTCATCTATGTGGTTTTAAGTTTGTTTAGTACTTTGAAGGGCTGAGTGCTTACTAAATATGCAGCAAGTGAGTGAATAAACAGGTGACTGAAATAATGCATGAATGAGTAACAATATCAGAAGTTCACAGAAAAATACTGTGAACTCTGGGAAGGGGAATTAGATGAGATCTCCTGGGTAAACTGGTGGTGGAGAGCAGGCAGTAAATGGGGAGGAAGGGGAGACGAGAACATGAGGGAACAGGATGTTTGAGGGGGGAGGAACATAGTGGGAGAGCAATGAAAGAGATATCTTGATAGAGAGAGCCACTAAGGGGTTAGGGAGAAACCTGGTGCTAGGGAAAATTCCAAGAATCCACAAGGATGACCCCAGCTAAGACTCCTAGCAATAGTGAAGAGGGTGCCCAAACTGGTCTTCCCTTGTAACCAGATTGGTGAATACCCAACTATCACTGTAGAGTCTTCATCAGAACCAGAAATGCAAAGATCCACAAACAAGCACCAGGCCAATCTTTGGGAATGTAGTCAAAGAGAGGGAGGAGGGAATATATGAGCAAGGGAGGTCAAGATCATGATGGAGCAATTTACAGAGACAGCTGAACCAAGCTCGTGGAAACTCATGAACTCTAGATCAACAGCTGTGGAGACTTCTGTACGTGGGAGACAGTGGTGAAGCTTGGACTATCTGAGGGGTCCCTGGCAGTAGGATCAGGATTAAACCTGGTGCATGAGCTAGTTTGTTGGAACCCATTTCCTATGGTGGGATGCCATGCTCAGCCTTAATGCAGGGAGGAGTGGCTTGGTCTTGTCGCAACTTAATGTGCCAGATATTGTTGATTCTCCATAGGAGCCCTTACCCATTGGGAGGATTGGATGGGAGGTAGAATGTGGGGGAGGTGACGGGGGGGCAGGAGGAGGGGTGGGAGGGGAGAACTGTGGCTGGAATATAAAGTGAAAAATTTAAAAATTAGTTAATGAAAAAATAAATTGTGAACTCAAAGGAATGTCTAAAGGCTTGCCTTTATTCTGCCTGAGCATGTTTGTTTGATACACTTGACTATGAATATGTTTGTGCATATAGTTGTGAATATCTACTAATTTTGTTAATTGTATGTGTGCTGCAGCTGTTCATTTGAGGAACTTGATCTTACTCATTCTATAGCAATGGATTTGCAGTCTGTGAAACCACAGAAATACATCTATGGCAGTCTGTGTGACTCAGATGTTCCTTACCTATTCCTCAACTTTGGTACCTGACCCAGAACTAAGAAAGTATTGCATTCACCAGAGTCTAGGTATTGCTCTAAAGATGGGAAAAGATACAAGTTGTATTAAGTAGACTTTTCTTTAAGAAATTAAACAATAAGGGGGACTCTTTTCCTGTCATGGGGATAATTCAAGTTCAGTTACTTTCATTTGAAAGCAAGAAAGTTATAATCAATAAAGATATATTAAGAAATTATCTGAGGGGCTGGAGAGATGGCTCAGTGGTTAAGAGCACTGACTGCTCTTCCAGAGGACCTGGGTTCAATTCCCAGCACCCACATGGCAGCTCACAACTGTCTGAAGATCCAGTTCCAGGGGATCTGACACTTCACACCAATGCACGTAAAATAAAAAGTTATATAAACCATAAAAATATTAAAAAAAAGAAATTATCTGAACATTGCCACTTTTTCTAAATAATTGATTATATATCAGAAGCATTTCATTAGTCAATTAAAAAACTAGCTATCTATAGGGATAAATTGCTCATTATTTACAAAACTTATAGCATCATATCTTAGTGGAATACCTGAAAGTCATTGTTAAGGGAATTACTTTTTATACTATGTAAGGACATCTCTTTCTTTATGTGTGCTTAAGGCCTATTAATATACCCACTGGGGAACAGATTTCTATAAGTACAAACATACGTCAACTAATCTTGTCTTAGTTTCTTCTGCCTTTTGGTACATCATTCTCTGGACACATTGACTTTTGTTGTTGTGCTGTGGTGTTGGTAGTGACATTGTCAATCAACAGTGCTTTTTCCTGCTAGAGTTGGAGAGTGGTTAAGAACATTTGTCCCTCTTGCCAAGGACCCAGGTTCAGTTCCAAGGACATGCATAGCAGTCCATAACTGTCTGTTTCTGTAACTCTACTTCTAGGATATCTGATGTCCTCTTCTGGCCCCTGTGGGGACACCCACCCACACTCATGGTACAGATATACACACAAAATAAAATTAAATAAATCTTTAAAGAGTATACAATTTGTCCATTTTGTAAAGCTCTTCATATCACACATTCAATTTTCATGCATAAGCAAAATTCTTAAAAACTATACTCAGCCAATCTTCCTTTGTTTTTCCTTTGTTTTTCACTCCCTCCCTTCCACAGTGGGAGGGAGTGAAAATGAAACCAGACACTAACATCATCTATTCAAACCCCAGTACTACTGGGACAGAAACATTTCAGTTCCTCCCTACTCATTTAAATAAAAACATGCTAAATAATTCCTGTAATTGGTAATGAGGCAGTGGTTAGGAGAATGTAAATATAATAAGTGGATATTGTGGATTTGAAATAATTGTAAGGGCATAAACTCCAAAAGAATCTCAATTGGTAGAATACATCCATGATTGACATATAAGTCCATGTAGGGCTTTGTGGTTCTTTCCAAATGTAACTAAATTCAGTAGGAATATCTTAGAGCAGAAGAAGGACTAGATCTCATAGAACTAAATGGAAAAAAAGGCATGAAGATGGAGTGTGCATACCTGTTTTGAATAAAACATGAGAAAATGCAAATGTAACTCATGACGAGTTCGCTACCTACCAAAGCCAGGGAACTGGGTGATGCTGAGTGATAATCTCAGAGCTCTGGGAATGCAGAAGCATTTAAATATAGAGCAATATCTATGCTTTCAAAATGCTACATTGGATAGTGTTCTGGTTAGTTTTTCATAACTTGTCACATGCTAGGGCAATCTGGGAAGAGAGAGACTCAATCAAGAAAATGTATCTACCTATTGGCCTGCAGGTGAGTCCATGGTGCATTTTCTTTGTATGTTTGATGTAGCAAGACCCAGAACACTACTACCACTGTGTAAATGGTTCTTGTGTAAACATAAGAAAACAATCTGAGCAAGCCACGGAGAGCAAGACGGTAACATAATTTCTCTATGGTCTCTGTTTTAGTGCCTGCGTCCCAGTTCCCTGCCTTGAGCTCCATCCCAACTTCCTTCCTGATATACTGGAAGCAGGAAGTTGATGTAAATAAACCCTTTCCTCCAAAAGTTGTTTTTGTGTTTACCATATCCGTAGAAAGCAAACTAGAGCAAGGAGTATTTGGAATCAAATAAATGATCTGATAATTTATGAGTAAAAACAAACACACACACACACATACATACACACAGCAGGATGCATCCGCTGAGAGTAAAGAAAAAGACTATTATTCCTATTAGGGAGATGGAAATATAGAATGTGTTTTGTGACTATTGCATTTCTTGGAATTTTTTGTTCCCAGAGAGCATACACTGTAAACTGGTTCACTTAGAAAAGCAGTCTCTACATAGCTCCCCTCCATGTGGAATGTTGTATGACTACACACACAGCTCAATTTGTAGTAATATCGACTTGCCTCAAATCTTGTATCTATTCAGTATTACTGATCATGAGCAGGCTACTTTGTTCTCCAAGTCTCATAAGCTTCATTCATAAAACAGGTAGAAATAATTCCTGTAATTCTCAGTGGCTGGAGCAAAGGTAAAAGGAATTGTGTAAATGACATATGACAGGCATAACATATGCAAGAAGTGTTCTGCAAACATTGTACTCTTACTTTAATGTCAACATTTGTGAAATCAGCCAAAAAAGAAAATTGAAGTTCTTGACATGAAATTTTATTCATTGCTTTGGTAATCCATTTGGGTCAGCAAAATATAACTTGAAAGTAGTGGGGTTTTTTCCCTTATTTCCATGATCCTCTAAAAGCAAACGCTGACCTGTTTCAACATTTTAAATGTTTTGAAAATCCTAAAATAAAAACAACTAACTAAACATCAATAACAGAAACAAGAAAATACTTTGCTAATAATTTTCATTGTGTGGCAATGATGGTCCTGCTTGGTGCATGTCTGCATATGTATTTCTACTGGTACAAAAGTCATATCAGACATCCTTTCTCAGACTTTGGATGAAATCAAAGATGCATCTAGTTATAGACTTTTGGGGCCGCAACATGTATTTTCTCAATAGTTGTATTTCCCCAATAATGCATTCAATGGAAGCATCAACTTGATGGATGAAGTCACATGTTAGTATGGTGACTGGATCCCTGTCCAGCTTTAAACAATATTAAAAATAGTGAATAGGGAACACTAGATAAGTAAAATGTTTTGTAAAATTCAGTATTCAGTTGAATCTACAAGTGCAAAATCAATTTGAATTGTTTGAAAACTAACAAAAAAAAAAAAAAGAAGGGAGATGCTAGCTAGGCCTGCTGGGGATTGCTCTTAGATCCTGTATTTTGGGTGTGGAGGCAAAAAGATCAGGAGTTCAAGGCCAGCCTCAGTTACACAAGATGCTCAAGGTCAGTCTGAGCTACTTGAGACCTTGTCTTAAGAAAATCCAGGGGAAGAGGTTATTTCAGTGAATATCTGTTGAGGTGGCTTCCTTGTTAAAAATAATGGGATGAGTTTAGGCTACATATCCCCTATTGCTAGGAACCTTAGCTAGGGTCATCCTTGAAGATTCCTGGAAGATTCCCTTGCACCAAGCTTTTACCCAAATTGCCCTCCCCTTCCAGAAGTGTTTTTCAGGACTCTCGCTCTCTGTAACATGGGCTCAAAGGGGCTCACAGAGACTGAACTGACAACCAGAGAGTCTGCATGGGACTGATCTAGGCACTCTCTATATATGTTACAATTGTGTAACTTGGTCATTTTGTGGAACTCCTAACAGGAGGAGCAGGGTATGTCTCTGTTTTTTTTTCTATTGACTTTTGGAAACCTATTTCTCATAGTCTTACTGCAACTTAATATGGTATGTTTTGTTGATATCTATGGAAGGCCTGTCCTTTCCTGAACAGAAAAGGAAGAGGAGGAGTGGATTGGGGGTGGGGATGGAGGGGTTTGGGGGAAGAGAGGAGGGAGAGGAAACTGTAGCCAAGATATATAAAAAGAGTAGTGGATGAAAAACCATAAAGAGTGCTTAAATAATCCTGCATGTGAATGTGTGCAGACATTGCAGTGAATGCAGTTCTACCTAACACTCAAAGCAAGTCTCTTTCTGATGTGTGTGACGTGGTGTTAATGGTGTTAATTGAAGGGCTCATGTTTGTATTCAGGTAGCCTGGAGCTCCATTCCTACCTCTATCATCTTGTGGCTGCATGAATGTGAACAAAACATACTAAATTCATTTATAAAGTGAGGTTAATAAGTCTGCCTTCTGAATTTCCCCTCAGTATTTTCTAAAACAATAAATATAATGATCCTAGCACAGTGATTTTCTATCACTTCCCAAATGGCCTTTAGTGTTAGCTGTCCGTCCCTATATTCTCTCCTGCTCTCGCCCTCCCTTTCCCCTCCCCACTTAATCTAGCTCCTCTACTTTTCCCTTAATAACACTACATTCTCCATACACAACATGCAGTATGGCCAATAAGAACTTATTCCTCATGTTTCTGGTGCCTTTTACGCAGACATTTTGAAACAGCAGAAATCAGAAACCAGAAATCTTCCCTAATGGGGGATTTTGCAAGAACCTCTGAAATCTATGTATTCACAGGGACTGCTAAGTTTCCTGGAGTTCCACCCACAAGCCACATTTCCAAGTAATTTCCTCCAGAATCCAGTCATGCGTGTCTTCCTGTTGTCACCCTCGGCACTCTTCTTCTTCCTGGTGAAATCTCTGAGAATGCCTGTACACATGTGATTTGCCATATGGTATGTTTGAAAAAAAATCACTTCAAATCCAGTAGCTTATGACAACAAACACACTTTTCTCTACTGAAAGCAAGTTGGAAGATGAAAGGTGCCGATGGAGAGGGTTCTGTACTTGCTTCAACCATTTAGTGTCTCCGTTCACTCTGAACTCAGTACACACACAGAAAGAGACACTGCTTGAAGATCCTGGGGGGCAGTTTTATAACCAGGGCACAGAATATTGTCCTCTTTCTTCTATTTGACTTGCCCCAGATCTTAGTCCTTGCAAGGAAAGATGGGAACGTGGTGTCATCTTGAGTACCCAGCTTGACTGAGGTTCAACTGTAGCTAATGCTTCTACCCTAGATGCCATTCACACAAGCGCAGACACACACACACTTACAAAGGGCTGCTTTGAATGAGAAGACAAGCTTAGCCATAACATTTGTATATAAAAAAAAGTTAAAAAGTCAGGCTAACATTTTCTTAAACTTAGCATGGGCTGTTGAACACTTAAGCAGGAGAAAAGAAATACACATCAATTTCACATGTAAATGGCTTTTTAGCCATTGATTTCCTTTCACTGTACTTATCTGAAGTAAATAAGTTGAAATTGTACAAAGATTTATATAAAAGAATACTCATTATGGTATTATTGGAATAGAAAAATAGATAAAAATGTACATTAGTAGAAGATTCAGTGGGTAAATTATGGTGCATTTGTAAGAAGTGCCACTCTATAGCCTTTGGATATAATGAAGTGTTTCCATACACATTGGCAGTTGTATGATAAGTTGCAAAATTATAAATCTAATAAGTACTATGCATTTGTCAGCATGGCTGTAAACACCATTCTATGTGAGAGTTTTTCTGTGAAGCTGAACAGCACAGCTGTTCTGGCAGCACCTGCTTCTGTGCTTGTATATGGCTCCTTCTTTCTCGATCTGGTGCCTTCACAGGCTGCAATTGTTATCACAGTCACATCGTGTTCCTTTTTTACTGAAGTTGCTACTGAAGAAACATCAACACATTTTAGTTGTAAGAAGCTCAGAATCTATTTCGTGATGCTCTTCTCTTCCTCTGAATAATGTGAGAAAATTGGAAGCATTGTGCAGTGCAGATAGGAGGATGTGTGGAGAAAGAAGGAATGGATCATCTGGACTTCTTTTCCCACAGTTAGGCAAACCACAGGTCACACCACCTTTGGAGTGAGTGAAAACATCATTCAGGGTTTGGAATACAGGCTTCTGCTAGCCTAGTATTCCGCACAGTCCACCAATAAGAAGACCTGGGACTATGTCTACTTGCTTCACAGGGTATTCTCCTTTTGGCTCACTTTCTCTGAGTTCTCAAAGCAAACATTTTGAGTCTAGTGTCAGGTTACAAAATTATTACACACCAAATCTGTAGTCTTCCTACATACAAATGGCAAACATATTGATAAAGAAATCTGGGAAATAGTATCTTTTATAATAGCCTCCATAATATCCTGGGATGACTTCAACCAAGATAACGAAAGACCGTGTAAGAAAAGGAATGAAGAAAGACATCAGATAATGCTTATGGATCCTTAAGATTACTATTTTGAGAATGGCTTTCCTACCAAAACTATCTATAAACTCAAAGTAATCCTCATTAAAATTCCAACACGATTCTTCATAGAAATTTAAAAGAGCAATCTTTAAATGTATATGGAAAAACAAAATTCCAGGATAGCCAAAATAATCCTGGATAATAAAAGAATTGATGGAGGTACCACCATCCCAGATTTCAAGTAGCAATACAGAATGGTAGTAATAAAAAACCCCAGCATAATGTTGCTATAAAAGCAGACATATTTATTAATGGAAGAGAATTAAAGACCTGGACATAACTCCACACATCTACATACAGCTGAGTTTTGATGAAGCAAAAAAAAATATACACTGGAGAGCAAATGGTGTTGGTTAAACTGAAGAACTATACACATATGAGTAAAACTAGATCCTATCTATCAACCCACACAAAACTCAGCTCCAGTGGATAAAGGACCTTAACATAAGAGAAGACTCCCTCAAAAGATGAAACGCAATTGGCTGGAAAACACTTACAGACTTGTTCAACATTCTTAGTCATCAGAGAAATACAAATTGATACTACTTTAAGTTTTCATATTATCTTAGCCAGAATGACCAAAATCAATAAAACAGATAACAGCTCATGGTGGTGAGGATGTGGGGTAAGGAAAACACTCATCCATTGCTGGTAGAAGTGCAAACTTGTACAGCTACTAAATAAATCAGTGTGGTGTTCTTCAGAAAGCTGGGAATTGAGCTACCTCAAATTCTACATATACACACATAAAATCTACCCAAAGGACTTTACATCTTCCTACAGAGATAGTTGCTCCTCCGTGTTCACTAACACATCCTTACTGATCAGTGCTCATAGTTCTAGAAAATACTCTACATGCTTCAGGAGGAGAAAAATGATCAATAATATTATCCAGCTGTCAACCCTGTGATGAATAACAGAGACCTGCCTACAAGATATACCGGTGCAATCATGGCACAAATGTAATGGGACATGCTAACCACTTCATGATTGGACTTCAGGCCCATTTCATGACGCAGTACCTACATCTGATACTGTTACTATGGTCACCATCCCTAGGGGAAAACCTACTATGATTATTCTGCTAAATAAATATAGCAAAAAAAAAACCCTACTAATGACATATTGCTATACCCATTACATTAGTTAGGGTTTCTATTGCTTTGACAGAGAACCATATCAAGAAGAAAGTTGGGAAGTGAAGGATTTGTTTGGCTTACACTTCTACATAATAGTCCATCACTCGAGGATGTCAGGACAGGAATTCAAACAGGGCAGCATCCTTGAGGCAGGAGATAATGCAGAGGCCATGGAGGGGTGCTGCTTACTAGTTTGCTTCCCCTGGCTTGCTAATTCTGTTTTTTTTTTTTTTCAGAAACCTGTACTTCCTGCCCAGAATTGGAACCACCCACACTTGTCTGGACTCTCCCCCATCAATTATTAATTAAGAAACTGTCTTACAGCCAGAACTTATAGAGGAATTTTCTCAATTGAGTTTCCCTCCCTTCAGGTAACTCTAGTTTGTGTGTCACGCTGACATAAGATTAGCCAGCATATGCACAGATCAGGGCATTGATCAACCCTCATCAGAGAAATTTCTTCTTGAAGTAAGAGGTGGTTAACATAGAGACTCAAAGTTGCAAAAAATAAAGGACATTGGAGCATTCAGCCCTAAATGGTATATCTATATCAAACCCTTCTCTCAAGGCTCAAGGATTTGTTTGGAAGAGGGTAAAAGGATTATAAGAGCCAGAAGTGGTGGATGACTCCAAAAAAATAGTATCTTGCAAACATAACAGGGTTAATGTACATATAAACTCGCAGAGACTGTGACAGTATGTTCAACACGTGAGGAAACTCAAGCCAGCCAAACTCTCAGCACAGAAGAAAAGAAGTGGGCGTCCCTAACCAAGAAGCTATTTGCAATCGATACCTGCTATGAAAGGGGAAAATCAGTTTTACCTAAAGGAGTGACGCTAGATATACCAACCATACGCCATGGCAGACCTCATGCTCAAGAGTAGTTGACCAACACAAAAATAACTTCATGATTTTTGTGCAATTTTTTTCTTGTTATTATGTTACTTTGTGTGGGTGCTTATTATTTTCTTAAATTTGATATTGCTTTTTTTCTTTTTTTTGAAAGAGAGAATAGGCAAATGTACTTGGGAGGACTTGGAGAGAGGGGAAAGAATACGATCAAATTGTAATATATGGAAAAAAATTTAAAATAATAGAAAATGTTGGATCATATCAACCTTCTTTATGAGTTCCATCACTCACTAATTCCTCTGAGGTAATGCTTCCTCCACCCTTGCAGACATTTCAACCAATATGGAAAGTTAACAGAGGGATTTCAAGGCATACTCTTATATTACCATATGAGAAGAATGGAAAATTTCCTCTGATGATAAAGTATCCAGTAACTCTGTAGCTCAGGGCTCTTGAAAAATTGAATGTAGGTAAACATTTGTGGTAGGGACCTCTGGGACAAACTATCATTGCTTCATGTCTCTCACCAGATCTGAAAGAACATACACTTTGTAGTCTCTCAAAAAAAATTGTTAAGTTTAATTTGCCTGAATTAACTAATTATAATTTGATTGAAATATTTTAAAGTCTGTAGACTATTATAGTATTCTCTTTTCAAACAAATGTTCAAAGTATTCCTAACAAAATTGAGGCCTGCATAATAAAATTTGGCAATGTTAATACCCACGGAGGAAGAAAAGTGAAAGGGCTTCATGTTGGTTCTAGGAGGATTTCACAAAAGAGAAAAGTCATATCTTTGCAAGCAGTCTACTGTGAGCTGAGAAACAAGAACAGTGTTCTTTGGAGGAAGGTTCCCATGAGCTTGAAAGATGCTCTAGTGCTTGTGTCAATAGATTCTGCTTGACAGTCACACCCAAGAGAGCACTGCCCTCACAGGCTATTACTGACTTCTCAAATCCAGAGGCATCCTGAGTGAAGCACAGAGAATCCAGTACCTTCGGGTATAAACGTGACAAAAGAGCCTTGGGTAATATGACTTCAGAGCAGAGGTTTGGGGAACACTCTGCCTTCCTTTGTATCCTGGCTGAGGCAAGTGGAACTTACTTGCAGAGATCTTTCATCTTCTTACCTGCAGTTTGAACCTGGTTTAGAATAGGCTGACAAATGTTCTCTCTTCCTACCATCTCCTACTTGAGTGAACTACTGCTGATTTTAATCATCCACCGATTTAATTGCTTCATATTAAAAATAAGATTTCCCTCTATATAAAACTGTATTTTTGTTGACATAAGTAGGAAAATAGTTAACATTGAAAGGATGAAAATGAAAAGTTCCACAAATCTCACATACACATATAGCAGATGTACATACATATATATGCATAGGCTACATGCTAGAGATTAATGATCAATCTTGTTTTTAGTATAAATAAGAAGAAAATACATGCATATCCATGTTAATTTTCAATATATTTTAATAGCTTAAAAAACACACTGTAAAACAATTCAGTTTATTTCCTATTTTGTCAATGTTTTGTTTATTTAAATTGAAATATTCCCTTCTGAGAGGATGAGGGAGGGCCAGAAGATTAAAAAACCAACAAAACTTACAAGGTTGAAGAAGCTTTGAAAATAATAAAATCCACCAAGTATCACAAACTGCAAGAAATTGCTGGGGAGAGGAGACCGTTCTCAGTGGAGCTGACTGCAAACTGCCCAGGGAGCACTGGAGACAGCTCTGAGTCATAATCTCTGATGGGAGTCTTTGGTGATAAATGCTTCTTTTGAGTCTACCAACCAGTAGGTAAACGTTCATCCATGCTCCTGTAGGTAACCCCAGTCACATCCTTGCCAGTAACTGCAATAGACTCACTACTTCATCAAGTTACTATTAGATGGGATAATTGCTTTGCTCTCCCTTCCGTGCCTTGACTGGAAGGAGGAGAGTGAGGACCCATTTGTTCACAGCTCCCCAGGATCAACATAAAACATTGTTCTCAACCCTCCTCAGAATGTGAGTCAAAGGACTGAGGGGTAAATCTGAACTGGCAAAATCTGACATTCAAGTCATTTTGTGTGTGACAGTAAGACACTGCCTGCTAATACCTAACTCCATTCATTCCTAAAGCATTGGCTCTTTAGAAGACCCTTTTACAAATAGAAACTTAAGAAGGATATTCTCAATTTTTTAACAATCCCATTTTGAAAGACAAAATATTTCTAAGTATATAACTATATGCCTGCAATATTTAAAATACTAAATCACACATGCACACACACTATTTGGGACAAAAATTGCACTTGGATTGCTAGTGTAGGCTTCTCATATAGAAATAGGAAACTAAATCCCATATGTAAAAATTCTTCTGGCTTTTGGGAAACTTTCTCTCAAAGGAAAATTTCTGTTATTCCAAAATTTCAAAACATTGCAAAAATTCAATCTTGGGATCTTTTAAAATTTAGACAAATTACTATGTTTAGAAGTCGGACAATTTGGCTAAATCATTATCACAGACTGGAGAAGACAGTAATTTAAAAACACTAGCATTGGAAGGCATATAGATCTAGAATTCCAACAAATATTTTCATTGTTCTCTTCATGCATGTTGTGTTCTCAAAAGCCTTTCCTTTGCCCTTCTCTGCTTGTTTAATATTCTCATGTTGTGCTTTATGTGTTCCCAATTGCATAATCTGTGTTCATACATTTTTAGTTCTGTGGAACAGATTCTCCATCAGAAGAACCAAATAAGCCCCAACCCTCTCTGACTTCTCTCTAGAGACACATCTATAGTTTCAGTAGCAGACATAGCAGATGGCACAGTTGCTGTGATGCCCACTGCCTCTGTACTGCTTTCTAAGGAGCACTGAAAATGAATGCCAAGCGACTGGTTCACCCAAAGATGTGAGGTGACTTTGCATAGCAGGAAGATAGCTTGATGTGATAAAAATAAAAGATACTTCACATTAAAAGGCTTGGGTTCAACCATTGATTCTGTCAAATAACAGAGGTTCTAGTCTAACTATAAGACTAGACTTTAACCATCGTTAAACTGGGTGTCCTCATCTGCCAGGAAGAAAGAGAAGTTTCCTCCTGAATATGAGGTAGTAAGAACCAGATGAAATGCTGGGTAGAAACAGTGTATGAAAAGTTGTGAGTTTAAAGGAAAGTTTGAAATTTTCTTTTCAAAGGCTAAAATTAATTACCTAGGTGTGCAATTAAAGATGATAGAAAAAGTTGAGAAACACAAATTGAAGAAAGAAAACATGGATTCACAGATAAAACCATGGAGATAGAAAACCATAAAAACAAAGATTTTGAGAACCTAAAATTGATATTAAAGATATTAATACAGAAAATAATGGGTCAGCTAGATTGAATAAGCACAAAGAAAGAGCACATATTAGCCTCTTTAGTAAAGAACCAGGGCCTACCTGTAGTCTTACAGTTTAACAAGGAGTTGTAAGAAACAGTGGCAAGACATCACATTTGTTCATGTAAATGCAAGAAGCAAGCATATGTAAACATACAAACTAGTACTGTTCCTCTGAGAACAAAAACAATGGATAGTCCAATATACATAACTCTTAAAACTATCTAATTTATCATTAAAGTGTTTATTATTGAACTTTGAGGAATCTGTCTTATAAATCAACTGATCATAGCACATTGGTTTACTTCTGGAATCATAAGTGTAGTTCATCAGTCTACAGACGTATGTTTATACCAGTGCCATGCAGTCTTGATCGTTGCTTTATAATGTTTTAAAACTAGGGGCTCAAAATTCTAACACTTTGTTCTTTTAAAAATCGTTTTACTACTGGAGCACTTAACGTAATATGTACACTGGAGAACAGGATAATCTATTTCTATAGATAAAGATTCTGGAATGTTGATAGGAATTTTATTGAAGCATGAATAATTTTGATTACTACTGGCATCATAGCAATATTGTTTTCAATGAAATGCATCAATTATGTCTCTTTTAGTTGTTTACTTTAGTTTTTTACAATTCTTAAAATTTAAAATGACATTTCTTTTGTTAAATATGTCCCTGAAACTTAACTTTATGGTTGTACTTTAGACTATTTCTTTAAATTTGATTTTAGATTTTTAATTGCTAACCGGAGTACTTTAATAACAATGCAGTATACTACTGATTCTTTAATTTTCCTCCAGTGTGTGTTTGTATATTCATGTTGATGCATTAAAATTTTCTAGGCATGAACCCATGTCATATTCATATAAGCTGTCAAATTTGGCTTTGCTTATTTCAAAATTACATGCCTTTTATTTTGTATTCATGCCTAATTGTCCTGGCTAGAATCTCCAGTGCATGCTAAGTAAGAGGGCAGAGAGCATACACCCTTATCTGTTGATGATGCTGAGGCTGAACAGTGCTTTTCCTTTCAGTGTGGTGTTGATTGGTGGGCTTACATTTCCACATTTGATCAGATATAGGAAATGTCATTCAGGTTATAGTATGTAGAATCTTGCATTTGGCAAATCAAAGGTATCATCATGTGCTTTTTTCCATTAATGTGACATATTACATTATTAATTTTTAGTTAAACCAACCTCATATTTGTGGGACTAGTATTATTTGATAATTTCAAATATTTCAACAGGTGCTGAATTTAGATTTGAGTCATTTTGTTTAGATTCTTTTTAAAATAGTTCTTCATTGTTAGCACATGCACACACACATTTAAGGTTGTATTTATTTATTTATTTATTTATGATACCCTTGTTTGGAGAAATAGGGTAACCACAGAATGACCCGGTCTATGTTTCCTTCTAGCCTTGAAGAATTGCTTTGAAATGTGACTTAAATACTTTATAGATTTAATCAGTGATGCCATTGTCCTGTGATGTGGGATTCCCCTCTGTATGTTGTGAATATCATTGGTTAATAAAGGAACTGCTTTGGGCCTATAGCAGAGCTATAGGGGAACAGAGCTAGGTGGGGAAAACTAAACAGAATGCTGGGAGAAAGGAGGCAGATTCAGAGAGAAGCCATGTAGCCCCACCAGAGACAGATGCCAGAACTTTAGCTGGTAAGCAACAGCCACATGGTGATACACAGATTAGTAGAAATGTTTTAAATTAAGGTGTAAGAGCTAGCCAGTAAGAAGCTAGAGTTAATGGGCCAAGCAGTGTTTTAAATACAGTTTCTGTGTGATTATTTCGGGGCTGAGTAGCTGGGAACCTACAAGCAGCCTCCTCCTCCAACAGTCCTACATCTTTACTTGTAGGAAGTTTTTACTTACAAACAAATTCTCCATTCTAGCTTTATATCTGTTTATATTTTCTGTCTTTTTGGTTTTTCAGTATTATATTTCCTCTCTCCATCTAGGTCATCTAATTTGTCAGCATATAGCCACTTACATTTTCTGATAATCCTTTATATTCTAGAAAGGTTTGAGGGGCTCCTACTAATTTTATTTTAAGTTACTTTTTTGACTATTCACATCATTTCTTCATTTTGATTGACTAGTCTGACAGTTTCTCAGTTTTGTTGATCTTTTTAACTTTATTGTACATAAGATTGTCTCTGTTGGGTGCTGGGGATTGGATCTCAAGTTCTCATGTTTCTACAGTAGTACACTGCTGCCCATTCAGCTATCTTTATGTATAACTGCTACTCCTATTTTAAGTTCACTTATTTCTCAGAGTTTCAATTGATTGATTAGATTACATTTAATAAATAGTTACTTAATATATGTTATGGGATAGTTATATATAATATGTGATTTTATACATATGATTATTTCATTTATGTAATATAATTTACATATTATATACAAATATATGCAAATAAATGGGAAATAAAACTGAGAAACTATATAATGATTAATTTGGAAAGTTCTTGTTTATTTTCTTTTGAGTTATAATATCAGCTTTATGAAATATGTATACTTTTAATCTGAGTATATGTACATATGTGTTTGCAACCTGAATATATATATGTATACTCTGCATATATATATATGTATACTCTATATATGTCTGTGTGTGAGTATGTATATACTTTCAGATTACAAACATATATGTTTAGAAACAAAGAGAAAGAGTAGTCTGGAAGATATAAATATGTCATTATATATGTTACCATTCAACTTCCTTCCTCATGTCCTGCTTCTCATCATGTTCAGCATTTTGTGTTCAACATCCATCTTTGTGTCCTCTTCAATCTCCAGTCCAGCCCGGATAGATGCACTATAAGCCCATCGCCTGTGAAATTCATTTATATCCAACAGATAATTTGCCCTCTCGGTGACAGCAATTTCTTTCTTAGCGAAACAAGGTTTTTGACCTTCCCTAGTATTTTATAATTTTTCTTCTCCATACCCAAATCTTTCTTATGACTCATTTTTGACACACCTGCCTTTGTGTAACTGTTCAATATTTGTGTTGTTCAAGTTCAGGTCCTAAACTTGGTATACTTCTCATTCTGTAATCTTTTTCTTGAGAAACTACAACCTTCAATATCTCAGTGTTCATATTTTCTTTTGGATGATCTTCCAATTCTGTGTGTATCTCTCAGAGGCTTCATGTTCACATATCCCAGCTGAACTCACAGGCTTTGTGCTACAGTCTCCTTCAAAGCAACTTCTGTAGGATGATTTCTTCCGATACGCATATGATATCACCGTTTTCTTACCCACGTATTTCCCCAATTAGAGTCCCTTCCTTTTAACCCTTTAAATCACGTAAAGAGTACACACGCCTTCATACCTCTTAGCGCAATTGTATGTGATTGTTATTTCTAATTGTCCACTTGACACAACATATAATCTACTCAGGAAAGAAGTTTCAGTGAGAGATTGTCTAGCTTAGGTTGCATTAGGTGGACATGTCTGTGGGAGATTAGCTTGAATAAAGGGAATGCCTGCCATTGCAGACAGCAGCATTCCCTAGGCAAGGGATTATGGGTTGTGTAACAGAGAGAATGTGCTTCACTCACCGCTCTAAAGTACAAATGTAATATAATATGGAACTGTGAGCCAGATTAACAATTTCTCAATAAATTGCTTTGACAAGGATATTCTATTAAAGCAACAGAAAATGAGATTAAAACATTATACAACAATTAATTTTGAAAGTTCTTGTTTAATGTTCTCACCAGTTAGAGTATCAGTTTTTTGAATGGGACAATTATGCCAATTTCTCCTTCTATTCTGTTTCACAGCTTGTAGTCTAGTTCTAGGCATATGGTATATTTGATAAATTACTTTGCTGTTTATTTTAAATGACACCTCCTACTTAATTCTTTGCCTGCCTTGACCTGTCTAATATTTCTAAGTTTTGTGTCTTGTTCACTCATCAGGAATGTTTCCCAGGTATCTCCAGACACCACCCTCTGTGTTCCTTCTTATTTCTATGTACACAAATTGTTTAATGTAAGTTAATTATGTGTGCATTTCTGTATTCCCCACCTTTGAAGCCATTGAGAGATGGGCTTTGTAATCACATGTTTATTTCATTCTCAGCAGTAAGGATAAAATGAATGCTTTCTAAGTGAACTCATGAATTAGTAAATTGATATGAAATTAGGTTCAAGGAAGTCATAAGAATCTTAGCTATTTCACATTAGAATCCACCATTTTTTCATGGTTTTGCATATTATTCTTTCTTCTTACCCCAGACAATGAGATCCCAAGTAATTTCCAACTCTCTTGTCTGCTAAGATCTCTCCTTTCCAATATCTTCTTAAATAGGTACCAACAATAAAACTACCAGATTCAAGTTTCACCTATTACTTATTTTGCCTTTTATCACTTAGGATAGAAATTCTCATACTATTTTTGGACCTATAAGTAGGATGAAAAAGGAGATGAGTAAAAAACAGTCTTGCATAATTTGCCAATGGCATAGCACGTCTGGCATAACTGAGAACAGCCTGAGGTTTTAATGTGTTTCAGATCTCCATGAATCAGAAGGCTTTTGCACTTGCATGAGTGAAAATGTCAGAGAATAATTTTGAAAGGCCCTGCATCTGAAATCCATTTGACTGAGCAAACCATAGTAGTCATAAAGGCTAAGAGGTGGTCATTTCCATAATTTCATTAATTTTCAAAAGAAGGAATAGAAAAATCCAAGCTTATAAATTTGGACGTGCATAGCTCAGCAAGAATAATACCTTTTAAATAATAGTTCTAACTGACCTGACAGAGAAAATTGACAACTATGTGTGAGAGATTGCATGAAACCCTGTAAAGTCTACTGGCTGCATAATTCTAGTATCTTTGGAATTACGGCTGCTGGATGCACCTCAAGTTTTTAGGTAAACCTGAGAAGAGCAAATTATCTGGTTGAGTCACTGAATTCTTTAAAGAAAGCTTTACTAAACATCTTTTTATATAAACAGTTGTTTTCTAGAAATTTCATAAACAATAAAGTTATATAAAAATCTCTTCTCTGAATATACATTTTAAAAAGAAGATTGAAAATAGCAACAAAATAAAGAGATAATGAATATTTATCTTTATAAGTAGATATACTAAAACAGGGAAATATGCTAGAAAACCTTTGGAGGGATTTTAAATAAAATGACTGGAAAAGACATCTTTGATATAGTTTGAGCAAAGAACTGAAAATTGTGAGCTACTAAAATATGTCATATAAAATATAAGATATTTTAAAACTGGAGGACATCCTTCATCTGGTAGTACATTCAAAATTTCAGAGTCTTAGAAGACTTGCACAGAAATTATTACAAATTGAAAGAGCCTAAGAAAATGTGACAAATGAATGCAATACTGTAAAGTAGACTGTATCATGGGACAAGAAATGCAATCTCAATGAGTAACCAGTGCCAAGTACATAAATCTGCAGGACATTCATCCAGTTTCTTCATATTGATTTTGTAGTTTTCTTATAGCATCAGTTTTATAACCAGGAGAAGCTAATGAAGGATACAGGAGTTTGATACTGTCTTTGTAAGTCTATAGTTGTCCCACAACAGAAAGTAAAATGCTGTGCACACATTGTGGAAGATGAGTCCTCTTCCATTGTGGAAGAGAAGAACTTGTTGCAAAAGTTTCTAGGGCATAAGTGGAGCCTAGTGGGTAGCACTGGAGAGGAGATGAGGGGCAATGTAATAAGGCAAGATGTGGAGACCGTATCAGAGGATTATGAAGACTTCAGTCTTTGTAGCACTGAATTTATAATTGTGCAGGAAAGGAAGGAAATGATATGATGGAAAATTTGGCAGATTCATATTTGCTATGTTGTGAATGGCAAAGTCAGGGGAGAAATGATTGGAGGTTGAACCAATGAAGAAAAATTAGTCATTATATTTCATTAATTCTGTGAAATTAAAAGAAAATGAAACATTCTCAATAAAGGGAAAAATATGTGAAATCATTCTATCTACCTGGCTTAGTACTTCTAAGTAAGTTCTTTTTTTATACTCAGCTGTGACTCATGTGTGGTTTTTGCCTCTATTATATAGAATGAGAGTGTATGTTAGGAGCATTCTCAAGTTTTTTTTTTCTTCTTGTTTTAAGTAGTAATGGTCCCAATATCAGTGGCACAACTTTTTTCCCCTTCTATGTGAAAAGTTAATATGATTGATTCATTTATTTGTAAGACATTGAGAACTAGTTCTATTTCACTTCTGGGTTTCAGTTTAGAGGCTTCTGGGAAATGACCAAACATGCTTCAAGGGCAGAATAACTAATTTTGGTCTACTAGATCAGGAAAAGGATATTTGAAAACAACGGTTTCTTAAAATCCCTTTTTTACCCTCTGTTTAAAGGTATCACCTGAATTTACTCAAGGCTTCCCACAGAGCGCTCTGCATTCAGAATCATGAGTCACACCCTCATATAACACGTCATTGCGTGAGAATGCTTTTCTTCTCCCAGAGGACCTAGCAACATCTGTCCTTCTCAGTGGGGACTCTATTATAGATGCAAACTTCCTTGAAAACTCTACCTTGGTCAAGCTCAGATTTGTTGTCTCTCTACATGGTCTAAGGCCACCACCCCTACCCATCTCATTTTCTCTCCTCCTATTTTTACCCTACCCTGCCTGCCACCGAATACTTATTTTAGTTTGAAGACTTCTTTGTTAAATCCTGTCTCCTTCCTCCCTTGTCTTTTGCAAGCTCACACCCAGCTACCTGGAAAATGCAAACTGTTCAGTATGCTAGGCTAATAAAAAGCATAGGCAAGTCGCACACACAAAGCTTAGAAGGACTTGCAGCAGGAGAGAGAGACAGAGACAGAGAGAGAGAGACTTTCTTTGGATCTAGTACAACTTTATGTACTTAATTCAGTGGGGATTTTTATTTAAATAAACTTACATTCACAGACAGGCTTATTTGACTATTATGTATCTGGAATTCTTCCCACATACTGAACCCCAACCCCAAAAGTGTCTGAAGCAAGAATCCACAAAAGTTTATTAATTAATTTATCAGTGGGTGGGATGAAAAGACAAACTCACAAATATGTAGCTGCCTTTGTCTAGCTGTTCTACCCACGGGTAAGGAGCACCACCTCCCCACCACTATCCCCAGCTCCAACCACACCAATAGAGAGAGATCCTGTGCACCTTCCCTAGTTTATCAGGTTACATACTCAGAGAAACCCACTCCCATGGCAGGTCACTCCCAATTGTCCTTGACTAAATATATCTAGTCCCCACAATAAGGGTCTTCAATATTGAGTTTGGATATTCAATAAATGATTCTCTGTGTGTATGTTTCTCTTTAGTGCTTCCTGTCTTTACAAGACAGTAAAGGACCAGTGATCTTAAGTAAAGGGCTGTTCTTTGGTGAGCCAAGAAGCATCATTTTTACCAGCATCCAAAGAAGAAACATAATTGGTGACACATCTTCCTGTCTAACAAGTTCAGAAAACAAAGCCCAGAGATCCAGAGCAAGAAGCCTAGAAATAGCTAGGTTCATGAAGAATGGACTTCTGGGAAACAGCTGAGGGCACTCCTGAATTAGTCTTCTTTGCTCCTAGACTTACATTTCCAGATAACTCCAATTTGCCAATTATAACTCCAATTATCCAATTTGAATAATTCATTCAAATTATCCAAAGAAAGTATTAAATCTTCAAGTATTCTCAGCTGAAACAAAAAGCAACTAATACTTCTTGAATTCTTAGAACATTCGGGATCACTTAAGTTCTGGCGTATCATGGAAAGGGATCATGATAAAGTTGCTTCTGTCACATGCCTTTCCAAATTTTCAACAGGGATTGAATGAAGACAAATCAAGACCTCACACAGAAGGAAACTAAATGTTGTTAACTGTTGGGAGCAGTGACTCCCAGATCCTGAATTTCTTGTAAACAACTTGTTTTCCTTTGGTCTGAGACAGCCTGCAGCTGCTCTGAACACGAGACCCTCAAGAGTTCCTGATGGCAGGAGAGTGATTTCTGGTGGGTTTGGCTGGGGCATGGCTATCCCTATATAAGCTGCCCCTGAACACAATAAAGGGAGCATTCTTGGGACATTCATGTTTCAAGGATGACTCATGTCTTTCTCTGTCTATGAGTCTTTGTGTGTTTCAAAACTCCAGCCCCTTGCCTGGTTCACGAACTGTATGGTAGCACATAGAGCACAGACGGGCGTGGTGCACTACAGTTAACTGTGGCTTTTTACTTTTTCCAAATTCCTCCTTGAAGGAAAGTGTTCAGTCACTTATAATCTCTTAAGGACAAGGTCAATATCTATGCCAAAGATCAAGATTAGTATTCCCCAATAATTGAGAGTGTCATGAGCATTTAATACTGAAGCCATTTTTCCATTTATATATCTCTTAAATGTTTTAATGTGATTTGGGTATGAAGGAATAGCTATTATGTGATAATTTATGAATGTGTAATATAAGAATTTCACAATGCTATAAATATAAATTCCATGGGGTGCACACTGTAATGAAGTTCAGTAGGACAGTGTGGTCAGCATTTGTTTCTTGGAGACACTATTTTAGGCTATGCACAACAACTTAGTCCTTTGGGTATTTGGAGACTTTTTTCTGACCTTTAAAACTCATTTGACATGAAGGAGCTTCCCAAGTAATACTTCCTTTTGAATCTTTATGATGAATTTTTAATTTGGACAATCAGACCCTAGCCTAGCATTAGTAGATAAATCTTAAAATGCTGAAATTTGAACACCATAGTCTACCTTTTCATAATTAATTTTTCACTGCTGTCAGAGATCATTTGGGCTTTTATGTAAAGATAACTTGTGAGAATGGCATGGTTTTGGTGGTATTAATAGCAATCATCTATCATTCTGATATAGCTGTCTTCTTACAGAATTCTGGTGGGTGGCTGAGCTTCTTGTAGCTTCTTTTGCCTCTGTGTTCTTCTGTGAATGAACTTAAGTGTTTTTTATCTCTACAGATGTCATAGGATAGACATGCCAATGTGACTGTAGCCTGTATGTGTCTACTGAAGCCTAGGTTCCTGCCCATCTGGGGAAGTAGTAGATCTTCACACTGAAAGTTGATGGATATTTAGGACTTTTGGGGGAGAGGTAAATTTAGATACAACAGAGAAATTGTAAGAAAAAAAACATCATTTGAAAGCAGAGGTTTTATATCATTACAAATCTCATCATTTTCATTAGCTATTGCTATTTTACAAGAATCCTATTTTTGTAGCAGTGCATCTAGATGTTATAATCCAGGAGAGAGGGTAATAGTGGCTAACCCTCTAGACAGGTGAGCTGGGAAAGAGGGCTAAAGAGGCCCAGCTTATAGGTCAATAATTTTGGTAACTTTGGATATAGTATACATATTTCTCAGGTCTAATTTCATATAGAAAGACAGCCTGTTTTCCTGGCAGATTTATACTAATGATAAGTTTGTTTTATAAGCCCTTGTTATGAAATGTAGAGGTTAAAATGGCCTTTAGTATCAGCTGCATCTAAATATAGCTCAGGCTGCACTGAAGGTTCAGATCTCAGCTTCACAGCTCTCCTGGGTCGCTTACATGCCCTGTCTCCAGTCTTCCTGGAGGCCAATAAAATAGTCTAATGACTACATTTTTGGAAAAAGTTAATTTGGTGTACTGATGTCTCTGAATTTTCTTATAGTTAACATTTAAAAAATTAGACTAAATATTGACAAAATAAAAGTGCTAAAAGTCATGTAATCATTTGTAATAGTCTTATAATATGTCAGATATATGTGACTTATATACGTCATGCAGTTCACTCAATCAGTGCACATTCATCCATTAGCTACTCTCTGTCAGCATTATATATGTAAACAAAATTTATTGTTTCAAGAATGTCACACATCAGATGGACAATTGGTGGGACTAACATGTACAAAAATAGGTGGAGATGGTTATGTGGTATGCCATTTTGTGGGAAGCACTGAGGAGAGAAAGCGGTGGAAGTGAGCAGAGGACTGCTCTGATCCTGAGCAGCTGGGGAAGAGTCGATATTGTCATTCACCTGGACTTCTGACATCCATGTCACAGCTGCTTTTTTCCCTGTTTCTAATATTGTCCATTGCAGTCCTTTTCCTTTCCTCAGCCAGAATCAGAAATTTAAAATATATATGAAAAGCATCCATCACAAAAAGACAAAGTCATGTGTGAGAGTGAAACTCCCAGTTTGCTAGTGAGAACAATAAATAGTGTGGCCATTTTTGAAAACAGTTCAATAGTTTCTTCTACAATTAAATATATACGTTATGTGGCATAGTAATCCTACTTCTAGTTATTTAGGGATTTGCTGCAGGGAAATGAAAACATGAGTTCATGGAAAAATATGTATCAATATCTATATCAGTCTATCTTACACACGGGGAAAGAAAACTGTAGAAGACTTTCAGAACAGGTATGTCCTGGAACATGATTCAGCAGGATAAAGAAAGAAACCAACTGTGGATACAATCAACAATATGGATGGAGATCAAGTGCATTGTGCTAAGTTAAAGAATCAAGGGTAATTGGCAATATCCTCCATGATGTCTTCTGTATTTCCCTTCTATGAAGGGAAAGTCACAGTGATAGAAAACAGACTTAGTGTGGATTAAGGTAACTTCAAAGGATCATGGTACATCAGAACACTGGAGCTATTGTATATGGTGATTTTGGTAATGAGATTATATGTGTATATAAAATTAGCAGAATTTCACTTTTATACTGGCAAAGAATACTACTTTTAAACTAAATTTAACATCGATCTTAATAAATATAAAATCATGATGTTCAACCCCCACCTAAAACCCTGCAGTGAATTATTAGAATTATATAAAACACAAAGTAATTTGTTCCTAACATGTTGTCTGTTTATCTATGACCTCATCTTTTTGTTATAAGAAGTTATAAATTTCTGGTCTCAGGACAATAAATTTTGCTCACTCTGTTGAAAATTCCTTTCCTACATCTTCCTGTGGTTTAGTACTTGATGAATACAGCCACTCTGCCTAAATGTCCTGGTTCCTTTAAACAACATAATATTATGTTTTGTTCTTCTTTTATTGCATTTACACAAGTTGATCCTGGTTTCCTAATTCACTTCATTAGCCCACTAGAATGTAAATTCTTCTAGAAAAAGTCTTAGTACATTTTGATCACCATTGTTTCCTGAAGTTTAGAACAGGGCCTTGAAAGGGAATGCCTTAGAGTGCACATTGGATATAATGAAGAATAAATTGATGACTACTTAAGGAACTGCTGATAGCATCAGAATACCTGCAAAATAACTGTTGAGTTAGCATGTATTATCATGCCTGGCTGTCATGCAGTCATAAAAAGCATGAAACCCTTCTCACTTACTGTACAAGATTAGATTTTTTTTTTTTTAGGCAGAGTATTATATGGGGAGTCTCATGGCTAATCTGGCATAATAGTAGCTGAAGACCACAATCATTTAACACTGGTTCAGAATCTACCTTCTTTTGTGGATTCTAAGAACATAAATATAAGAGTAAAATACTTTATTTTGTAAAACTATCCAAATGGATAGAAAATTAGGCTTAAAAACATTGGAATTGGAGAGATAGCTCAGTGGGTAAGTATTAATGCTGTAATAGCTAAACTTGATTATCAACTTGAATACATTTGGAATCAACTAAAACCCAAGCATCTGGTTACAACCGTGAGAGATTTTCTTGACTGGATCATTTGATGTGGGATGATCCACTTTAAAAATGAGCCATGCCTTATAGTGGGAATTCTAGATAAAAGTACAAGGAAGAAGGTAGCTTTTGCTTTTTGCCTGCTTGCTCTCATCCTTCTTGACCAGTTCATCTATCCTGTACTGAGGCATTTCTTCTCTTATATTAGAATCTACTTCTTCATGGTTCCAATGTGCACCGAAGACCAGCAGGACCAAACCATTGTGAGTGGTGCCATCCCTAGGTTGGTGGTTCATAGGTTCTATAGAAATGATGACTGAGAAAACCATGATTAGCAACCCAGTTAGCAACACTCCTTCATGCCTTGGAACCAGTTTCTGCCTCCAGCTTCTTGCCATTTGAGTTCCTGTACTGAGTTCCTTCAATGTGGAAATGTAACCCAGATAAATCTTTTCTTCTCCAACGGGTTTGGTCATGATATTTCATTTCATTGCATCTATAGTTACCCTAACTATCACACACACACACACACACACACACACACACTGAATATATATTCATTCTATCAGTTTTGTTACTTTAGAGAGGAATAAAAACTTAGAAGCTTACTGATTAAGCATGAGGATCTAAGTTACAAAAAAAAAAAAACCCTAGCACCCACATTAAAACTTCATGTAAGCACTACCAAAGAAAACACTGAAAAAGCAGCAGATAAGGTCCATTACTGGAGTTAAAGTATAAAGACCAGACTGGGGATACATCAACAGTAGAACTTGGAGGAGAGGAAGATGATTAATCACCTGTGACACTTTCAGTCCATGACACCAGGAATGTGAACTGCAATGGCAGAAAGTACAGAGCCAGGAAGGGAACTCCTGTTGAACAAAGTGACGTGTTCTTTGGCATTGCTGAGGAGACAAAGACGTCTCCTTTGTTAACCACCTGTCACCTCAATCCAGAACACCTAAGCAACAAAGCAGAAAAAGAAGCCACACTAGTGACACAATTAAATACCAAATGACACTGAGAATGAGAGCCCAGGTAGCTACTGGCAGCACTGTACTGTCTCCCAAGGGCAATAGGCAGCACAAGAAGAAAGGAGAAGCAAGTACTTCTACACTCCTCAAGTACATCTTCAATGTTAGACAACAGGATGGTAAACATCTTGAGAAGAGGCAGTAAAAGAAGGAAGACATTTCTGTGATCTCTTGCTTTTGGAACATGACTTTCATTTTTTTTCATATTATTTTATTTTTTTTCCATTCAAAAAAAATTTACATTTCCTCCCCTTCTCCCAGTCCCCTCTCGCTCCCCCCAACCCTTCCTCCCTCCCCTGCTTCCTTAAAAGAGGGCATGGTGCCCTGTCCTGTGGGAAGTCCAAGGCCCTCCCCCCTCCATCCTGGCCTAGGAAGGTGTGCATCCAAACAGACTAGGTTCCCAAAAAGATAATACATGCAGAAGAGATAGGTCCCAGTGTCATTGTTGATGGCTTCTCAGTCTGCCCCCATTGTCAGCCACATTCAGAGAGTCCAGTTTGATCATATGCTCATTCAGTCCCAGTCCAGCTGGATTTTGTGAGCTCCCATTAGCTCAGGCACACTGTCTCAGTGGGTGGACCAGCCCCTCATGGTCCTAACTTCCTTGCTCATCTTCTCCCACCTTCTGCCCTTCAACTGGATCTTGGGAGCTCAGTCCCTTGCTCTGATGTGAATGTGGGTCTCTGTCTCTATCCCCATCCATTGGACAAAATTTCTATGGTAGTGATCAACATATTCATCAATGTGACTCTGGGACAAGGCTAGTTCCAGCACCCTCTCCTCTGCCGCCCAAATACCTCACTGGGGACATCCCCATGGACACCTGGGATCCCCTACAGGGGTGGGGGGGTGAGGGAAGGGGAGAGGGGGAAGGAGAAGGGAGAAGGGAAGGACTGGGGAGAGCTTGGGGGAGTGGGAGGGTGGAGATGAAGGAAAGGCAGATATTGGAACATGACTTTCTATTGTGAAATATGTTTTATATATGTGACTTTATTGTAAATTCATAATAACATTAATTACTTCATGAATATTTATTTAAGAGAAGAAAGTTTAAAACTCAAACAAAACAAAGCAAAAATCAAAAATGAGGAAACAATCAAATAAAAGGCCTGAGCACCTGTAGTTCTGGTGCTATAGGAAGCAGAGACTGGAGGATTGTTGAGACTTGCCACCAATTGGCCTAGCTCCAAGTTCAGTGAGAGATCCTGTCTCAAGTGAATAGAGGGAGGGGTACAGAGCAGGACATCTGACATCCTTTTCTCACTTCTGGATGCACATACAGACCTGCATGTCCACACATCTATGAACTCAGACACACAAACTAAACTAAGCTAAATTTCATTTTATAAAAAGAAGCCATTTTGGCATTTTCCCCCTTTAGTCTTTGATTTCTCTGATTCTATAATTAGGTTTCTCAGACTCAGTGATTATGGCATAATTAGGATTTAGCTAATAATGATTGTCATGTGCACATAAGCATACAGCTAATAAGTTTAAATATTGCTGAGATGCACAGTGATATATTTAACTATAATCATGCAAAATTAACATATCTAGAGTAATTCTAACACAACATTATATATATAAACTTAGGAATCAAGACACTTCAAGAAAGCTTTTAAACAAATTCTAGACAAATGGAGAATTCCAACTTGGAAAACAACATATAATGACATTAAAATTGGCATAAGGAAGAGAAAAGAATTGTCTGTAATTGGTAAATCTTGTTGATTCACCGTGTAACTGATGTTATCAAGTGGCAAGGTTGCTAAGGATAAACCTGAGTTAGCTCAAACACTTCTTCAGTCTGTAGAATTGCTCAGGAGCTGCTTTATCCACAGAAGGAATAAGAAGAATTATCTGAAGTTATTGAGTTAACAATGCAACCCCAGTGCTTAGGTCTCATTCAGGGTGGTGTTCTTAGCTCAACACTGAATCCTGTCCCCTCCATCAAATCTGAGAGCAGATGAAAAGGATTAAGGAACAATTGCCTATAGAAAATCCCAAAGATATTGGAGAATAAAATAATTCCATCAATAATTGCTGATGTGTTCTCCTTTCTCACTTGATTCTGAACTCACAGTCCAATTAACTGACAAGGGCAGAAAAGTCAAGTTTCTCTTTTAGATCAAGGGGAAAAACAGGGAAAGGATCAGCATCACTTCTTTCTAAAATTTATCTTTTGTTTCATCCAGGAATGACTTCATGTATAAATAGGTTATAATGTGTGGATAGTTTTATGTCAACTAACTATGAGACAACTAAATTCTTCTGGGAAAAGACAACCCCAATTAAGAAAATGCCTCAAACAAAATCCTGAGCAGAACACCAATAGTGTAGGCACTAAGGTCAACAACTAATAAGTGGGACCTCTTGAAACTGAAGAGCTTCTGTATGGCAAAGGACACTGTAAATAGAACAAAATGGCATCCTACAGAATGGGAAGAGATCTTCACCAACTCCACATCTGAGAGAGGACTTATTTACAAAATATATAAAGAACTTGAGAAACTAGACATCAAAAAAACAAATAATCCTAATTTTCTGAGAAATCGCCATACTGATTTCCAAAGCAGCAGTACCAGTTTGCCCTCGTACCACTAATGAAGGCGTATTCTGTTTACCCCCAAACCTCTCCAGTATAAGCTGTCATCCATGTTTTTGATCTTGGCCATCTAACAGATGTAAAACAGAATCTCAGAGTTGTTTTGATTTGCATTTCTCTGATGGCTAAGAATATTGAGCATTTCCTTAAGTGTCTTTCAGCCATTTAAGATTCATCTCTTGAGAGTTCTCTGTATAGGTTTGTACCCCATTTTTTATTGGATTATTTGTTCTGGATTACAAGTTTCTTAAGTTCTTTGTATATTTTGGAGATCAGTCCTCTGTCCAATATAGGGTTGGTAAAGGTCTTTTACGATTTTATAGGCTGCTGTTTTGTCTTGTTGACCATGTCCTTTGCTTTACAGAAGCTTCTCAAGATCCCGAAATACCACTTTTGGGTATATACCCAAAGGATATGTGCTCAACAATGTTCATAGCAGCATTATTTGTAATAGCCAGAACCAGGAAAAAAGCTAAATGACCCTTGAACAAAGACTATAGAAAGGAAATTTGGTACATATACACAATGGAGTACTACAAAGCAGAAAAATATTAATGACATCTTGAAATTTGCAGGCAAATTGATGGATCTAAAAAACATCATATTGAGTGATGTAACCTACACCTAGAAAGACAAATATATGTACTCACTCATAAGTGACTTTTAAACATAAAGCAAAGAAAAATCAACCTACAATTCACAACCCCCAGATAACCTAAACAACAAAGAGGACCTTAAGAGAGATATACATGAATCTAATGTACATGAGAAGTAGAAAAAGACAAGATCTCCTGAGTAAATTGGGAGTGTGGGGAACATGAGAGAGAACAGAAGGAGAGGGGGAGGCAAGGGAGGGGAGTGGATAAAATATATAGCTCAATATAAACAATTTAAAAGTTAAAGGAAAAGCCAATCAAATCAAAAATGCGGTACAGATCTAAGCAGAGAATTCTCAACATAGGAATCTCAAATGGCCAAGAAACACTTAAAGAAATGTTCAACATTCTTAGTCTCAGGGAAATGCAAATCAAAACAACTCTGAGATTCCATCTTACACCTGTCAGAGTGACAAAGGTCAAAAGCACGTGCCAGCACATGCTGGCAAGGATGTCGAGCAAGGTGAACACTTCTCCATTGTTGTTGGATGTGCAAACTTGTACAGCTGTTTGGGAAATAAATATGGAAATTTCTTAGAAAATTAGTAATCTCTCTACCTTAAGACTCAGTTATACCAATCTTTGGCATACACCCAAAGGATGCTCAACACAAGGACATTTGCTCAACTATGTTCATAGGAGCTTTATTCTTAGTAGCCAGAACCTGTAGACAACCTAGACTGTACCTCAACTGAAAAATAAATAAAGAAAATGTGATACATTCACACAATGGAGTATTGCTCAGCTGTTAAAATATCATGAAATTTGCAGGCAAATGAATGGAACTAGAAAAAAAATCACCCTGAGTCAGATAACCCAGACCCAGAAAGACAAACATGGTATGTGTTCATTCATAAGTAGATATTAGCTGTAAAGTATAATCATGCTACAATCCATAGATGCAGAAGAAATATGTAACATGGATGGTGGTGGCACGAACCTTTAATCCCAGCACTTTGGAGATAGAGGCAGGTGGATCCCTGTGAATTCTAGGCCAGCCTCATCTACAAAGTGAGCTCCAGGGCAGCCACAGCTATACAGAGAAAACCTGTCTCAAAAGAGCAAAACCAAATCAACACAAAACAAACAAACAAAACCCAAGGGAGGATCAAGGGGAGGAGGATGCTTCAATCTTCCTGTGAAAAGAAAATGGAATAGATTTTGCTGATGTACTGGGGTTGGGTGGAGATAGAAATAGGAGGGATCAGGTGGCAGTATAGATAAGGAGTCCTAAAAGAGACGACTGGAAAAGGGGGACATTTTGGATTGAGGTAAAAGCCTAGTGCAATGGAAACTCCCAGGAATCTACAAGGGTGACCCAGCTAAGGCTCCTAGCAATAGGGGATACATAGCCTGAACTGACCCTCTCCTGTAACCAGGCAAGACTTTTAATGGAAGGATTGGGACATCAATCCAGCCAAATTGCTTTTGTCCTGCCTACAAGATATACTGTGGTTGGTGTGGCCCAGAAATTGTGGGAGTAGCCAACAAAGACTGGTACAGCCTGAGACCCATCCCACAAGAGGGATCCCACCCTTGACATCACCTGAAGTGCCCTGTCCCAGAGGCTAGATAGCCTAGAGACCTAGGATAGAACCAAACATGACTGGCAAAAAAAAAGTGTCAATGTAATGATGCCTAATGATATTCTGTTCCACTCATAGATTGGCACCTAGCCCTGTTGCCATCAGAGAGGCTTCAGCTTTTGGAAACAGATGCAGAGACCCACAGCCAAACATTTGGCAGAACTTAGAGAATCCTGGAGCCAGAGGGTCCAAGGACACCACAAGAAAACTCACAGAATCAACTAAACTGGGCTCACAGGGGCTCATAGAGACTGAGCCAACAACCAGGGGAGCCTGCATAGGGCTGACCTAGGCCCTCTGAATATATGTTACAGTTGGTAGCTTGATCTTTTTGTGGGTCTCCTACCAATGGGAGCAGGAGGTATCTCTGACTCTTTTGTTGGCTTTAGAGACCCAACTTCTCATAGGTTGCCTTCTCCAGCCTTAATATGAGGAGGGAGGTGCCTCGTCTTGTTGCAAGTTGATATACAGTGTGTAGTTGATACTCATGGGAGGACTGCCCTTTTCTGAAAAGAAACCAAGAAGGAGTGGGTAGGAGGCAGAAGTAAGGTAGTGGGGACTGTAATAGAGGAGGAAGAGAAAATTGTGGTCAAGATGCAAAATAAAATAATTTTAAAAATTAAAATAAGAAAGAGAGAAAAAGAGAAAGGAAAAAATGCCTCCATAAGATTGAGTTATAGGCAAGCCTGTAGGACATTTTCTTAATTAGTGATTGGGCCCAGCCCATTGTTATTGGTGCCATCCCTGGGCTGGGGTTGTAGGTTCTGAACCAAATCATGTTGAACAAGAAACGGAAGCAAGCCCGTAAGCAGCACCCCTCCATGGCCTCTCCATCAGCTCTTGCCTCCAGGTTGCCTTCAGGTTTGAGTTCCTGTCCTGGCTTCCTGCAGTAGTGGATTATAGATGTGGAAGTGTAAGCCAAATAAACCCTTTCCTCCCAAGTTGTTATTTGTCATGGTGTTAACTAAGACAATATTATATGTTGTAACAGGCCTTTAAAATTTCAGCTATGATAGTTTCTGTTTGCCATGAAGACTTGCAGATGACCATACCAATGTGACAGGGTTATTTGAAATCTTGGTGCTATATACATCTCTGCTATTTTTCCATGAGGTAGGAGATAAGAAGCATTTGTCTAATTACTGGGTCTACAACAATTTGTCTTTGGGTCTACAACTTTGGTTACTGATTAAAAACATATATTTCTTTCGGTTGAAGTCAAATTATATCATAACTCAAAGAAACTTTATTTTTATTCTAAGTCTGTATCTATGTTTAAATACCTCTGGGATTTTGTATTGTAAAAATTAATTTACCTCATATATCTGATGAACTTTAGTGATCGCTGTATAGATTATTATTTCACGTAAACTTTCAGAGTGGAAATTAGTTAGAGAAACTGATAATTTGAGTTGTACAAGATTTTTAGAACAGTACATGATGGAAAACAGAATCAGCATTCAAATGCACTGCTGTTGAAACTTTTCTCCTATCTTAGTTACTCTTCTGTTGTTGTGAGGGAACACCATGAGCAAAGTAAATTACAAAAGAAAGCAAGGAAGCGTTTGATTGTGGGTGTTTTTTTTTTTTTTATATTTTCAGAGGGTGTGTTCATGACTACCATGGTGAGGAAAATGGTCCCTGGCAGACAGGCAGGCAGGCAGGCAGGCAGGCATGGCCCTGGAGCAGTAACTGAGAGATTTCATTTTATTTGCAAGAAGGAGGCAGAGAAAGACTTGGCCAGCAATTGGGCTTTTGAAATCTTAAAGCTTATCGCCAGTGGCACATTTTGTCCAGCAAGGCCACATCCTCTAATTTTTCCAGCTAAGAACTGAGCATTCAAATATGTGCACCTATGGTGACCTTCCTCACTCAAACAACTATACTGTTTTTTTTTCTTTATATCAAGTTTGCATATTTCAAAACTCAATTCATTCAACAAACTAGCTAAACAACCTTTCTGGAGCTTAAGGCTTGGATTTAGGGAAAAACATTAAAGAACCAGATTATCTGTCTCATGCATTCTTATTTCATACTTATTCATACACTCACCACAGTTACTATAAACTGCTTAAGAGAATTTTCAGTCATGCACTCTATAAAACCAATAGCTAATGGAGTTGCAAAATATGAAAAACACTGGCTTTAACCCCATTTAGGTGGTTCCTGTCTTTACCTTTTCTTGTCAGGCATGGTGTTGAATTACAACACAGGCTCTGAATTTCATTCTTTTTGTATCAGCTCCAAAGGTCAACAGCACATTTTTTTTTCAATAAGAGTTTCACAAAGTTGGTTGACGTACTTGATCTGTGAAAATTATAATTCAGTAGACAGTCGAAAATTCTCTAAGAACTAACGGAAAAATGAGATGAAAGGGATATAAGTTAAAAGTAAGTACACAGATTTTTTCTATAGTGGGTTTTGTCCTTAGATAGTCCTGATGCAATAGAGTGGAGAAGTGGCTTGCATGATGTAAATGCAACATTCTGCAAATAGGAGAAAGGGGTCAGTTTCTGCAGATGCTCAATCAGACCATACCATTCTTATTGCACAAAGCTCACACTGGGAGTAAGTTCAGAAATATCAACAATATTGATTCTGCTGTCATGTCTGAAATTATCTTATTTTCTGAAATTTTAAATAAAAAAGAAAAACATAAAAGACAATGTAGAAGGTTGAATGAGAAATATCCCCCATAGGCTCTGGCCTTTGAATGCTTGGTTCCCAATTAGTGACCTTATTTGGGGTGGTCTAGGATATGTGGCCTTGCTGGGGGAATATGTCACTAGGGGAGGGTTGTGTTGTTTAAAAGCCTTTCCCTTACCTCCTCTGCCCGTCTCTGCTCACGCCTAGAGCAGCTAGGGAGCAAAGGTCTTTGTTCTTTTATGTGGAGTCATGATTATTTATAACTATTCATCAAGAATTCTTCAAAACTCATAATTTGGAGACCATAGTTTACAAATATGCTGGTCACTGCATGGACCTAACCCTCCACACTAACATGCCTAGTCTTCTGAAGCCACCTTGGAGGTTCAGGTTAGCTCAAGTGGTGTTCAGGCATGACCAGGCTTGGGAAAGACCCTGGGTGGACAAGACCATGCCCGAGGACTCCAGGAGCAGGGACAAAGCTGCAAACATAAAATGAAGATGAGGCCTTCAGAAGACAGGCAGCACTTCAGTCTCCGGCTGTCTTCTGTCAGGACCGCGACTGTGCGGTGGCGCTGTGCGGTGGCGCTGTGCGGTCTTCGAGATTAATGTGCTGCTGAACTGGCGCTGTTGAGAAGAAGGTTCTGAAAGGGCCCTGGGGTCCTCAGGTGGGAGGAATGGGCTTCATAAGGGGCTCCTAACAGTGCTCAAAGAATTATTTCCTTTTGCCGTCCACCATGCCCTGATAAAATAAGACTTTCCTTGCCAAAAAAAAAAAAAAAAAAAAAAAAAAAAAAAGCCTTCCTCTATACCCAGTGCTTTCTCTCTCTGCTTCGTGATTACTCTTCAGTATGTGAAATCTCCACTTTCTGCTCCGGTCACCATTCCTTGCCACCTGCTGACATGTCATTTCTACCATTATTGTTTCTAATTTTCTCAACCATAAGCCCAAATAAATGTTCTTCCTTAAGCTGTATTGATCACAGTGTTTTATGAAAGTTACAGATAAGTAATCAATATGGACAGTTTTATAAAAAGAATTTTTAATCAAGAAAAGAAAGATCCTTGATGATGAGTTCATTTAATTCTCATTTCATCATCCCTGTCTCACAAGACAGTATCTCAGATAGTCATGATGTCATGATTGGTTTCCCATGTAGTGACCTATGTCATCATTCCTTTAGGAATCACACTTTTGGTAGACAGTTAATCTATGCACCGCTATATATGGAAGCAGACATAGGTAATTCTCTTATTTCTTTTCAAACACATGTAAGATTTTTCTCCTGGTGTGGCAGTGACCTGGTTTTCTGTTAACCAGGTTTGTATTAGCTCCTTTTCTGTTACTGTGGTAAATATACAGAGCAAGAAAATCCTAAGAATGAAAAGGTTTATTTAAGTTTACTAAATTCCATAGTAAGTTTATTAAATGCATAGGAACATGAGGCATTAAGTAAATCCCATGGTTTAATAAATTCCATAAGAAGAGAGTCCATCATGATGTGGAAAGCACAGCATGGTGGCAGGAGCAGGAATCTGGTTGACCAAATTTTATCCACAAATAGGAAGGAGAGAGAGAGAGAGAGAGAGAGAGAGAGAGAGAGAGAGAGAGAGAGAGAGAGAGAGAGCAAACAGGGAGTAGGGTGGGGCTACAAACCCTCAAACCCACCCATAATTACATACCTCTGCCAGCAAGACTATATCTCCTAGGGGTCCTATAACATCCCCAATTATACCACCAAATAAGGACCAAGCGTTCAAATACATGAGACTAGAAGGGGCATTTCTCATTAAAACCAGAACCCTGGGGTATTCTTCTTTGCTCTTTGAATTGAAGTTTCTGAAAAGAATCATAAATTGCACTAACCCTTCTGCTAGGCTGATTAACAGATTAGAACTTCAATGGACGAGGAGAGTTTGTAATGTTGCAGGTACAGAGACTAATTACACCTCATCTTGGGCCATCTTTAGCCATATTAAGAGTCATCCTTTACCCATACCTTTTCTGACATAACATCCTTATGACTCACAGGTAAAACCATCAGCTATGTATCCACTCTGTAGACTATTAGCTTCACCAAGGAAAGGCTTAACCTAACATTAGATAGCATTCTACGTCTACATCAGCAATTTCCATGCTTTGTGGTAACCCCTTACTTAAAGTTTCCACCAATGTATTTTAAAGAAGTCTTTATTTCTGATCTTCTTTGTTTTGTTGCTACAAAAGTTCACCATCTTGTTACCATGTTGGAGCATGGGGTTCCAGGTAACCCAAGTCTGCATCTGCAAGCTATGGTTACTCATATGTAGCTCCAGAATCAACTATCTCTTTTACCCTTAGAAGTGAGAATTGTGATTTTGTATCAAAGCCCATTGACTTAGTAGCCTAAGAGATTCGAATGCCCATCCTCACCTCCAAAATTCTGGTTTATTGGAGTCCTTTTATATTCTCTAGTATTCTCTAGTCTAATATATCCTCTTTTATTTTAACCCTCACTTCATTGCAGGAGAAAAGGCACCAGACACTGAGCAGGCACTGGTCACTGGTTAGGCACTGGTCATTGGTTTAGATCATACACTAAACTTAAAGAATCAACATCACAATTCTATGTATAGTCACCCTGTCAAGACTACAGCTGGTTCTGTAGTGGCCCTTGCACATGCAGGTCTGATGCTCCGGATGATGTGCACAGAGATGTTGAACACAGGAATGCCACCATTGTCTGGCTACCCTTTGATGTGAGTTCCTTTGTCAGAAACGGTGGTGCATTTGAAACCACGATAGAGAGTAAACCTTTAATAACAACTTTACAATGGCTGGAGATAGAGAAAAACGTCTTCCGTGATTGGTTTCATGGTGGCAAATCATAATGAAATGAATCTGATGTGAGCATTTCATCTCACATCAAGAGTGGGTTTCGATCTCTAGGGACAGAAAGCCAGGCATTAGTAACCTAGTCAGTCCTGATAAGGAGAATTCCCTGAACACATGATAAAATTGTTAGCTATTACCCATTCATGAATATAGACATGAATGATGACCTTTCTCTCCAGAAAGTTCCCCCCAAAATGTATTTCTTTCAGTTCTGCTTACTTTGTTTCCTTCTAAGCTATATTTTAAGGCCACTACAGAACAGGGCTTTAATGCCATAACCATCTGTTTCTGTTCCAAGCCAGCATATCACGAGCATGAGGTGCAATCAACGATTTTTTTCTTCCCTGGTAATCTAATTACAAGATAATCTTTCTGATTTTCCAGAGGGATAGGTCGATAAAGTATCAACAAAATAGTAACAGTTGCCATGACAATCAGTCAGCTGTTCACACAACTGGTATGTACATTAAGGGCATGCTTAGGTCTATGCTCATGCATATCATTCCTACTTAACTAGGAAGACTTTAAGCATACTTCACTGCACACTCAAGTTTATGACCAGTAGATACCCAGTTATTGACCAGAAGCTCAAAGTACATAGTTTCAGGCATGCTTCAACAAACATTTAGTTCCTAATCAGTTTTTTAGTAGTTCAGTTGCATCATGCTAATAGAACCTTCGTTTGTATTGAATAGTTTTGTGACAATTCTCAGAGGAACTGAATTGTAATTCCAGAGTTTACCAGAGCCCCAGAGAGCATTTTTATTAGAAGCAGAGACATGAGTGTCTAAACTCAGGATAAAGATCCCAATAGAAGAATGCTAAATGACCACCCTGGAGCAGTTGCTGACCAATTTCCTGGCTCAGAATTTTGCTAGCCAATGTCAGCTTTACAGATCATTTCGTAAATAGACTGAAGAAAGTCTTTGAATGTATAATCTATTTATCTAGACTCTAAAATGTTCTTCTAAGCACTTATAGCTCTTTTGTATTCACGGCAGTAAAAGACACAGTAATTTTCTTCCAGGGTGAGGCACCGCAGAGATGTTTCCTAGGTTTGTGGAATTCAGTGAGGCCACTGCATCCATTTTTTCCATTTCCTACTCTCTAGAGTCCATGGATTTCGCTGCCATCATGTTAGTAGATACAGCTGGCATTGCACCATCCATTTACGGATCAACATTGTGCTATATTGGATGACAAGGGTTCAAGGTTCATGTATGTAGACTTTTGATGAAAAGGCAGATCATTGGTAAGTTTGCAGGGGGAGAGTGAAGTTCACTGTTTGTCCAGTCAGGCAGCAGAACTTTATCTGAAGGATTTTGTTAATTAGCGAAAAGTAGAAAAGTACTGAGCAGTTCAATCATGCAGATGAAATGCTACAGAGAGACACAATTTGAAGTACAAATGCAACTCATGGAATGGTTACAGCTAATTGGTTACAGTTAATTCTCATCTATAATCACCATACTGTATAATAGAGCTCTTGAATTTATTCCTAATATACAATTTTAGTTACATATTCTCTGTCCAACATCTCCCCTTCTGTGACCATCCCCTAACCACCTTAGGCTCTGGTATTGAACAGTATCTAATATTTAGGTCATTAACTCAGTAACTATTTGAAAAGGCAACATAACCTCCCAGGACATACCTTCTGCACAAAGAGCGAAGCATCTTACAAGGAGTTGTTACACCATCACTCTTCTTCATTTATGGTCCTTGGCAATATATTAGTATCTGAAACCTCTCCAGTAATGCAGTATTGCTTTGGGTTACAACTTGGGGTTATCTGGATATGGATGTTGAGGGGAAGAACAGATCATAGGCTATCCACTGTGTTATTTAAAGCATTACTGGCCTCATTCCAAAGACTGGGGAATGAAGGTAGGAACCTGACAATCACTCGTTTCTAATCCCGATACTCATCTGGGAAATGAATGCTGGATTGGTTCTTAAACACACTGGTCATCTGTAGTATGAGGAGTAGGCTGTGTCCCGTGAAAGGTTCATCATGTCTGAACTGGCAGCTTCATGGTGGTGGCTCTCTTTGCCTGCCTTCTCTCTCCCAGCATTCCATCCTGTCTACTCCGCCTACCTGATTTCTGCCCTATCAAAAGGCCAAGGCAGTTTTCTTTATTCACCAATGAAAGCAACACAAATACAGAAGAGCCTCCTACACCAGTCTTCTGTGAGAAAGAACTGAGAAAAATATTACTGATTTTTAAAAGTACATACTTCCTGTTATCTGGAATGGTTTCTTCATTCCCTAAGGAACAAATGCAGTCTCAAAGCTCATATCTAATGACCTTTCAAACAGCTGTATACTTCTTTTCTCCCTCGAAAATGACTGCATGTCCGTTCGAGAAATGAAGGTAAAAGGCAGCATTTGAGGTTATTGAGCTCTCTGTAGGGAGAATTAGCTTCCTTTTCATTCAAGGAGTTTTGATTCTTTGAGTTACTTTACATCTGAAAATTGGGTGAAAAATCCTGACTGAGAGGATATCATTTTTACGTCCTTACTTCCATAGCTGTCAAGTGAACCACAGCATATAAGCTAATTTGCAAAGCACATGGGAAGCCAAGTGATCAAAAGATTGGTGGACAAAAACGGAGGGCATCTCATTCAACACAATTAGTATAAGCAGCAGTTCTCCACCTGTGAGTTTTTACCTCTTTGAGTACCAAATGACTCTTCTGGAGGGGTCACATACCAGATAAACTGCATATCAGATATGTACATTATGAATTATGATTCAAAACAGTAGCAAAACTATAGTTATGAGGTACCAAAACAAAGTAATTTATGGGTGGGGTCACTACAACCTGAGGAATTGTATTAAGGGGTAACAGCACTAGGCAGGTTAAGAACCATTGGTTTGAGGTCAAATGTCACAAAACAGCCATAACCCTGCTCATATTTGTTTGGACAGGGCATTTACTGACATTGATATTTTGTTTGTAATTTTTCCAGGCTAATGGTATGGCTTGAAGCAGTATAACCCCTTTTGTTTGGTCAGAAGATGATGGTCTTGGTGGAGGGTTGTGGTGGCAAAAGATGGTGGTCTTATTTTGGGTTGTTCTGGAAATTTAGGAGGTGGGACAGAGCTGGAAGACACAGATCAATGAGGATGGGTCCTTCAAGAAATGTTACCCATGGCTGCTTTTTGCATTGTTTCTGCTTCCTGTCTGTTATGAAGAAAACAGCTGGCCCTGAGGATGCTGTGCCTCTACCATGATATTTTTTCAAATTCACAGGGGCAGGAAATCATTGACTGACTGATCCCTTTGAAATCATAAGCCCCATAGAATCCTGCCTCAATTCAGTTATTTCTGTCACTCTTTCATCCCAATGATACAGAAGTGACTGATATAGCTGCTAAGCCATCTTTTGTTTTTATTTCTTTTTTCCAAATAAATTACACATGAATATTATTAACATTTTTTGTGTTTTCCAAATACCTTCAATTCCTGAAGCTGTATTATCACAAAAATTTTATTCAGCAATATATGTATTTTCCAGTGTGCTTCTATAGATAGATCACAGCATTAATTTGACAAGTATATAACTTTAAGATATGTAAGTATAGTTTATTTATGATTATGTGTGAATTGACTGTACTTTTAAATAGTAATTTACAATAGTGATGATCTTAGAGCTAAAATAGTTTTCTAATATTGAGAGGGTAAATTGATTTGTCTGAATTATGAATTAACTTTTTTCCTGCCTAGATATTTTGTGAAGCTAATCTCAGAATCCAGTATTACTGGCATAATTTTTATTTATACCAAGTTAATGGAATAAAGTTTGTCAGTCTTAAAAATGGGTAAAAGTGAAATAAAATCATGTCTTCATAGCTGATCTATTATAATAGTGATAGGCTATTGGTGCAAACCTATTAAAATGAATAATTGTGCCATGTTATACAATTCAAGTCATTTTGCCATGGGAAATCATTTATCAAAAATGCATATAAGTCTAAAATTTTATTAATCGTCTCACATAATAAGTTAGTATCTTGAAATTTTTATTTTTGGAATAAAATGTAGTTGTCACTGGAAAATATCAAGCAAGTATTCTTAACAAATAGATTCTTAGCACATGGACTTGTGAATAAACCTTGTAAAAATCTATGACTAACTATAAAATGTATAGAGCCAAAATGTGATTAAAATTATCATACAAGAGAACAGTGATGTCTTTTATGTAGACTCCATTTTGGTTTTTAAAGGAATAAAATACTAGTAGTGTTAATAATGAAATTTAACATATTATTTAATTGCACATTTCGTGACTTGTTGATATTTAAATTGTGCCAACTACTAGAGCTGGCCAATGGTTATAAAAGGTGTTTTATTAATTGCCAAACCTGCTACACATTAATTAACTTTAAAATATACTCATAGAGCTAAAATATGGGATTGGTTGTTGCCTGAGAAATAAATACTATATACCACAGCTATGTAATATAAAACAAATGGGGGTAAATAAAATACACTGTCAATATTTTCGATGACTTTGTGGTTTTGAAAATGGTCAAACACTTTGTAGCCAAGCAGATATTCAGTTAAAATTGTGACTGAGCTTAAGAAGTGTGGCAGTGAATGATTTATTTTTCAATTTTCTATTCTGTTTGATGTAACTCTAATGCCAACTTAACTCACTGAATGATCTGGCTAATTTATAATCCAAAGTTAATTTGTATAATGTGTATGAAATCTGATGGTGTGAACTGTCTATCCTGTGTTTAATTCCATGGATGTATTAGTTAACAGTGACCGAATACTGACAGCAACAACGTAAAGAACAATGGCTTTATTGTGGGAGGCTTCAGAGGAAGCAGTCCATGTTCATTTGGCTCTACGTTCTTGGGCAGAGCATCATGGTAGCAGGAGTGTGTGCTCTCATAGACAAGCTTCTTCCTTAGTGGACAGGAGAAGAGGACTTAAGAAGAAGGTGCCAAAGATAAAATAACCCCATGGAGCCACACCTAGAAGCCTCTTTCTCTAAAGTTTCCATAGCCTCCCAAAGTAACAGCATTAAATGAGGACCAAGTACTTAAAACATGAGTATGTGGGGGCATTTCTTATTTAGATAACAGCTCAAGCTCCCAAAGGGCCACAATCATTTCACAATGCAAAATTAGCTTATCCCATTTCCAAGATTCTCCATAACACTAACAGTTTCAGCTTATTTCACAAATCTATTGTCCAATGTCTTTTCTAGAATTCAAGTCAAATTCTTAAGTGTTAGCTAATAAAGTGTGAAAATCAAATATAATTTACTTACAATATATGAAGGCAAAAGTAAGCATTCCAATTCCAAAAGGGAGGAATAAGGGAAAAAAGAGAAAGGTTCAGACTAAAATTGAACTGAAACTCATCAGGGAAATACTGAATTCTGTAGTCCCATGTCTAGCACCTGGGGAATGTTGTGTCATGATCTGAACTTCAGTGGTCTTTGCAAATCCTGATTCTGTGGCCTTCCTGACTGCAGTCCACATGACCTCTCTCCTGAGCCTGTCCCATGATGCTGGCATCTCACATATCCTGGGTCTCCAGTATAGTTTTGGTTTCATCCTTACAGCTCCCTTCACTGTGCTTTGCATCCTAGCAAAGGGAATCTTGCAACATTACACATGATCTTGCCTCCCAGGATTTTTTTTCTGGAATCTTAGTAAAAACCCTGATGATGCACATTTTCACATATGCAAAATCAGCATTACACGGATGATGCCATATTCTTCTACATCTTGACCCATATCTGGGTCTATGTAACCCATGCCTTTAGAGTCTTCTGACTTCCAGTGCAACTGAACCCAGGAAATACTTCCCTAGGAAACTGTGTGAGCAGGATACCACGCGCATGCTTTGTTCTCAAGGGAAAGGCTGTCACAAGAGTTTATAAAAGTGAAGTTTGTCTGATTTTTGATTTCCTAAAAAACACTTTCCTGTTCCCCAAGTGAACTACTTGGATTTTTTTCAGTTTTAAAAACTTAGTTCTTTGAGGATTTTATACTATGCACTTTAATCAAGTTCATCCTCCTCCCCAAACTCCTCCCAGGCCCATAGTCACCTTATCTTCCAACACATTTTATGCCTCCTCGTTTTTTTCTTGTTTTGTTTTTTTTTAAAAAAAAAAAGAAAGAAAAACAAAAAAAAAAAAACAAGTACAATTTATGCCACCAATACAGTCTTGGCTGTGTGACTGTCTATAGGTATTTAGTCAACCTACCACTGGTCACACCATTAAAAGAAAAGTTTCTTCTCCCAGCAGCTATCAGCTGCCAATATCTCCTCAGTTAGTGTTCATTCCAATCTCCACACTGCAATTTTGACTTGAGCTTGCAGAGATCTTGAACATGCTGTCATTACCTCTCAGAGTTCTTAAGTGAAACTATCTTCTACCCAGAAAATACTGTTTCCTTACCACCCACCATCTCTGTGTCTTACATTCTTTCTGTATCCTCTTCTGTAGTGATCTCTGAGCCTTGGAAGAAGAGGATATAATACAGATGTTGCATTTAGGGCTGAGCATTCCACAGTCTCTTGTTTTGGTTGATTAGCTTTAGTTCTCTATGTTAATCACTGTCTACTACAGGAAAAAGCTTCCCTGATAAGAGCTGAGGATGTGTTGAGAGACAGGGTGATGCAAGCCATTCTCAGTCTCCCTGAAGAAAGGACAACGGGACAAAACCTTGTTATGTGTCCTTGCCAAGGAGCAGATTTAGTAAGTTCTGGTCTGGGGGCAGGGACTTTGGCCATGAAAGGGTTAAGGTTTCCATTGGGAACTTGGCTTTTCCCCCAAAGAGACTATTATTAGGAGTTTCAAGGATGCTGTGTGCTTAGGGTCTAATGCACTTGTGTCATTTTGTGTTTACTTTGTGCAACATCGCTTGATTAGCTTCCTGCTCACTTTTTTTTTTTTTACATTGTATGACAGTTTTTACTGACTCTGTCTCGGTTTTCCATTCTAGAAAATTGTATATAAGATGCTGTACTTCTTAATAAGCTTGCTTGGCATGTAGTGCAGATTTCTGCCTTCTGTATTTTCCCATCCCTAGCCCTCCTACTTAGGACCCTGTCATTTGAAGAACGACCTGCTCATCCAGGTCAGATAAGTACTAATCCATGGATATAACAACAGTTCCTTAGGACTCAGTTTAAAACTCTACACTTTTAGCTGATCATAGTAGTAAGGTCCTTCCATAAGGCTGAGGTAAGAGGATTAAATGTTCTAGGTTTGTCTGGGCTACAGAATGAGCTGAAGGCCTACCAGGCCTTAGTTAGATTCTGTCTCAAAAGAAAAGGTATAAAACCAGAAGGGATGATGGTACAGCTCAGAGATAGAGATCTTGCCTAGTATACATGTGACTCTAAGTTTGATCTTTAATACCACAAAAGAAGGTTTTATTTATATTCAGTTTATTTACATAAAATATATTTGGTTCATATTCCTTCCTCTTTCCCAACTTCTCTCAGAGCCTCCGCAAGTCCCTACTCACCCAAGTTTATGCTGTTATGTCCCTCAAAATAAACCATAAAACAAAAAATAAAGATCAAAACAAAAAAATCCAATAAGACAAAGAAATACCAAAAAAGGCCTGTGTACACACACACACATGCACACATGCTCTCTCTCTCTCTCTCTCTCTCTCTCACACACACACACACACACACACACACACACACACACACACACAATGGAATCTATTTTGTGTTGGACAACTACTCCTGGGCATGGGGCCTGTTATAGAGTGTGGTTGATATATCTAGTGACGCTCCATTGAAGAAAGCTGGTTTACCCTTTCTCAACAGATATTAATTGATAGTAGTTTCTTGGTTAACATTGGGATTTTGTGTCCACTCCCCCTTCTCTTATTCATAGTGAGTTTTTGTCTGGTTTGAACTTCTATAATTCCTGTGTGTACTCCAACAGTCTCTGTCAGTTTATATGTGCACCATCCCTGTTGCATCTAGACGACACTGTTTTCTTAGAGCCACCACCTCCATCTCTCACATCTGGATGACACTGTTTCCTTAGAGTCACCACCTCCATCTCTTACATTTTCTTCTACCTCTGCTTCTGCATAGCTCCCAGAGCCTTGAGGAAAGGGGTGTGATGAAGACACCCTATTTTAGGCTGATGTTCTAAAGTCTTTTACACTATATTTACCTGTTGTGGGATTCTATTTAATTATAAGCTATCCCAAGAAGAAGCTTCCTTGGTGAAGGAATACATTATCTATGAATATAGCAATACATCACTAGGAAAATTTTTTTGCTATGTTCATTTAGCACAATAATAGCAATAGGCTTTCCCTTAAAGATCATTGCATACATATCTCATGTTCTTTGTTGGCTTAGCAATACCAGGTACTTGTTGGGGCATTATGTGTAACAGTATATGTTGGGGTGACTATAGAGTTCAAAAGAGGGTTCAGGGTGGTTGTGACCTGCTAAATGTGGATACTGAGAACTGAACTCTGATCCTCTGAAATAGCTATCTGAGTTATCTCTCTAGTTTCAATTATTCTTGATACAATATATAGTGGTTTCAGTGAATATGCCTGCTTTAGTCAGTGTTATATTGCTGTGAAGAGACACCATGGCCATGGCAACGATTAGGAAAGAGAGAATTTAATTAGGGGGGCTTGCTCGCAGTTTAGTCCGTTATCTTTATGGCAGGAAGCCTAGTAGCTCACATTTAGACATGACCCTGGAGAAGTAGCTGAGAGTTACACCTCTGAATCTGAAGGAAGCAGGAAGAGAGAGACACTGGGCTCTTCCCCCACAGGACCACACCTACTCTAACAAGGCTAATACCTCTTAATCCTTCCGAGTAATGCCACTCCTTAATAATGAGGCATTTAGATATGAGCCAGTGGGGGCAATTCTTATTCAAACACAGTGATTTGATTACTTGGTTCTCAGTAGGTGGAACTGTTCTGGAAGGAATTAGAGGTTTATTCTTATTGGGGGTAGCATTTCTCTGGGACAGGCTTTAAGTTTCCCAAAGCCCAGGCAATTCCCATTTAGCCCTCTCTCAGCTTCCTGCTTGTGTATAATCTGTGAACTCTCAGCTACTGCTCTAGAGTCATGTCCATCTGCCGAATGCCACGTTCCCTACTATGATGGTCATGGACTTACCCTCTGAAGCTTTAAGCCCCCTATAAACTCTTCTAGAAGTTGCCTTGGTCATGGTGTTTCATCACAGCAACAAAAAGTTATTAATATAAAGTATAAAAATGGGGATTAGTTATAAACATTGAGATATAAAATGCTTAAAATATTTTACTGACAGAATCATTTATTCCTTTTAGGTATTTAGAAGTCATTTATGATCTAGTCCTATTTCAAGTTATTCCTGTGAATTGTTTTTAGAAGTCTTTATTCACTCATTAACAGAAAAATTTATAAAGGTGTTTATTTCTTTTTCTATACTGGGGTTCTGATTTAAGTTCTTTCTGATTGAAATATTGTTCTCTCTGTTTTAACTTAGAAAACAAGACCCATATGACTTTTCCCGCTTCTTCTTTAAGTCTGTCTGGAGCTTTCATACACAGGTCATCTTCTGTTGTGTGTTTCCATAACACCTGACACTTCTCATTCCCTATTAAAAAGGTGGATAAATCTATAAACTAAGAGATCTCTAGCCAAAGTTTCTTAACAGAATTAAAAGATAACAGATGTGATTTAGACACTTAATCTTATTCAAAAGGGTGGGATGTGATGATAACAGAGATAATCTAGAAGTTGAAAAGGTCTGGAAGTCATGGTGCTCTGATCACTTAGAACTCTGAGTATTCTCAGAGAACAGGAGCATTTGTACTACAAACATCCTCTAACCAGCAAGGTCAATTTTCAGTGAGGTCCAAGCACTCTACTCGGTCATGTCTATTCATAGTAAGTCTATTCTAGAGGGCTTGAATTCTCCCCGGCCACACACTGGCTAGGACTACTAACTCCATAACCTGAGCCATCAGGCCATAGCATAGGAAAAGACGAGTCAGGCTTCCTGTTTCACAGAACTACTGGTGACCAAAAGAGATTTATGACATTGAAAATTGGTTCCCCCCTCAAAAAATGTTAAATAAAATTAGATTATCTTTAAGTAAGTTTATCTAAATGAATACCTTTAAGCACAAAAATAGCTTTTATGGAAGAAAACATTCTTGGAAACCATAAGATATGGAACAGAATACAGATAGAATCACAGAAATTTCAGTTATTAGCAAAAGTAATTACTCTGAAATTATTGATAGTATTTCACAACCCATTAAACAGAACACTCAAAAAGTCTGACCACCATACACCATGGTTTAATCTTCCCTTATGTGTTCTATAAAAGACCAGTAAGTGGCTGGTTCCAAATGTATCCCTACAGCTAACATCTTATGCACACGATGTGTTCTGTCAAATCTTACTCTTCAACAGTCGAATTGAAATATTACTTCTCTGCGAAGCCTCCATTTCTTCTGTTTCCAGGAATACCTCTATGTCCCTCTAATGAGATTTATTCAAAGTACATAGCATGTGTCATAGGAGAAGGCATCAATGATGTATGTCCTGCTCCTGCATGATCAGGGCTTGTTCATTATTGTCCACAGCGGGCATAGAGTAAATTCTTAGCACATATTATTAAATAAATGACAATGTCACTAACATTACAGCAGTGAGATTTTTTATGAGACTAAAAGGTACTCTAACATGAAGTTGCATTTACATGGGAACTGATACAGTCTCAGCATCAGGGCAAGAGTGCTGTGTTGAACAGAAACACCCTCCTTGGGTAAAAGGATAACCTACCCTTCAGTTCTGAATAGTTGATTGTCATCCAGAAATGTAAGCCCCATCTGGCCAGATTAAGCTTATTTGAATTTATCCAAAAACTTATTTAAGAGATGCTAAAATTTGAAGCTATCTACCCATCTATAAATATATACATATGCATGTATGTGGGCACATGAAACCTTCTGACATTTATAAGATGATTCAAAATACATTCCCTTGCAAGCAACAAAATCAAAAATATCTATGGAACAAATTTGGGTAGTATGTCTCCTACTCGCAAGTCTTGGCACAAATGAATATGTCTGAACATCTACTAATAAAAGTTTTTCTATCTCTTCTTTCTAAGAACATTGTAAGACCTATAATGAAACTGGAAATTATAGCATGGAATGAATTCAGGAGAGTGATAACAGCCGATACACCCCAAATAATTTATTGATTGACATTTAGTTGCCCCAGAAGGAATGTTGCCCCTCCCACTCTGGGTTCCTCAATTTACAAGAAAAGTCTGTGAACTTCATTTTTGCAAAGCATAGCAGATTCCTGGGGAGTGTTATGTAAGTACCTTGCTTGCTTACCAGTTGTTTCGAGGGGCGTGAGTGTTGGGTTGACAAGATGAAGGGCAAACTGGCTTACTGGACATAAAATTAGTTGGCTCTTGTAGCCTTACAACAATAAAAAAGAACATCAACCAAGCAGCTGCAACAACACAAAATCAATCTCATTTCTATGAGTGTGACATCTCATAAATTCTGACAGTACTTTACCCTACTCTTCAGCTGTTTTTAGTAGCTTGGTCTAATAAAGCTTCCAATGACTGAGCCAAAGCATATCCCTTTTTTGCCTTAATGTATTTAATAAAACAAAACCAAAAAGATTAACTCTCATTAGAAGCCAACCTATAACTCTTAGAAGCTTAAGATTCATTTTGCCACCAGCTCCATGGAGATTAGGATGCAAAGCTGTGTAGGATGAATGCTGTATCTTAGAACATAGTGGTGCATTAATAACAATTTGTCCTCTTTCCCTTTTGCTATTAATCAAACTAACCAGACAAGTGAAGGTTTGTAAAATAAACGGCTGCTATTTCTTTCTTTGCAATGATAACTATAGGGAGGGTAATGCTGCTTCAGGGTGACAGTAGGAGACAGACAATCCAAAGATATGGTGATAAGCCAGCAGAGTGTAGGGTGAAGAGGCTTACCTGGGGGTTGCTGCTTATCCACCTGAACTTTCAGTTCGTTTTGCTCTGGTTTGTGATAGTCTAGATCATGCTCTCTAATCTTCCTGTATACTGTGGGCACCCATTTCCCATATTCACAGTGGGTTATGTTCATACGAGTGTTGACTACTTAATAACGTCACAGAAGTGATGGGATATTCTGACCCAATATTATAAAAATAAATTCTGTGTTGGATGGAGAAAAGCACAATTATACTAAGTTGAAGTTCATGGTAAAGTTGTTAAATGTAAACCTTAAAAAAAACAGCTTTCTAAACTCTATTCTTTAATTTCTGTTTTTAACAAGTAACATGAAGTTGGCCCCTCTCCATCATTGACATATCCATACAGTATCTTTCTCACTTGGTAGCCCTTGAGGAAGCATGTGTCCATGTCTGATATTTGCTTATATCCTGTTGCGACTTGAAAACTCCATGGAGGTCTCAGAAACAAATGACTCAGGAATAAGCTACCACAAAGCTTGCTGGACAGCTCCATGGGTTATGCTACCTTACTTCACATTAATATGTATGGAGACAATGTAGAAAATTACTTGTCTTCCTAGCATTTTGGTAGCATTCTTGATACAAAGTTGACGTTATAAGCAGAAACTCTGTAGTCATTTGGGGGAAAAAATAAGGTCATTTCAATAAAATGAAGTGTTACGATAATCTTTCTTATATAACTTGACTTTTATATAAAGCATCCTGGGGTGTTATGTTTTATTCCCCTTGTGCTTTCTTTCTACAACATACATACACACACATACACACATCTCCATATAAATACACAAATAAATGGGCAATAACATTTAAAGAAAACTGAGTCACTGGGAACAAGAAAGCATTCATTCTTACCTGAAATGCACAAAGTGTACACATGTTGGAAGCTGGATAAAATACAGGATTCCCACAAGATAAAGTACAAAATAAAGTTTATCTGAAATTTGAATATGAGATGAAATGCAAATCTTTCTAGAACAAACGTATGGTATATTTCATGAGAACAAGCAGTAAGACAATTGCATACCTGTAGGAGACTGTGGTAATTTGAAGAAGAATGGGCCCCATAGGTGCCACAGACCGGCTCAGGGGAGCCCCTCAGACTGTAGGAAAATCAGGGTCTTGGTACCAGGAAGGCACAAGTTAGGCGAATGACAGACAGACACAACACACAAGGGAGTGGTTGGAATCTGCTGCAACTTTACTGAATTCATGTTGTCATTATATAGTATTCAAACAAAGAACAAACCAGAAGGTCATGTATCATTATTTGGCACAGTATGAAAGCTTCTTTAGTCACATCAGCGATGAGCAGGTGTTAGACATAACATGTCCTTAGAAGGGGAACTCTTGTCCTTGGGAACATAAACTTCAGACAAGTGGTTTCATCTTACCTAGGAATAGAAAGTTTCTGTCTCATTATTTGCTATCATGGCCCTTCCTTTTTCTCACCCTTTCTTTATTTCATCTAGTGACCAAATATGCCTAATCAGTTCTCTGCACCTGCTGCAATATACTTCTTTGTACTTTCTTGTGTAGCAAACACCATGGGGGTTGGGATCTAGCAAGCCTATTCATAAATGGTAGAGCTAAATAATTCTGCTTTTGTCCCTCATATATTATATACCTATGACTATTATCCTCATATCTTCTTATGTATGGAATGGGGTCATCTGGTGACTCAGTTGTACTCCTGGGTAGTTCCCACCATATGTCCCTGATCCTAAACTTTATTAACCCATGAGCCTTACATGTCAGAATGCCCAAATCTTGCAAGGGATTTCTTCCTAGTTTCCTAACAACATCTGGATCTTACACCTATGTTTCCCCCAAATCATCAGTCTTTCCTAGGAAAAGTTTCTGCTGCTGTAACTCATCCATAATATCCCCCCAGTGTTTGCACAAGGGCTTGAAACACTGGAGGCATCTTGAGCATTGTATTAGTATCATTATCAGAATTATCAATCCCAGGAACATCAAGGGGTTCTCTGGCAAAATTATATGTTTTGGCCAAGTATAACAAAGAACATTATCAGGAAACAGGAAAGAATAGCAGAGACAGCTAACCATCTATGACAGCTGTGAGTATATAGTCTTGATTTCAAGTTCATGACCTGAGCTGATTGCTAAGGAACCACCAGAGGCCTATCCGCGAATGGCACGAACCCCCCAGCCTGTGTCCTCCAGACCAGAGGCATCGTTGTCACACAGGTGACACCACTGTGGGTGTGGCACATAGGCTCATAGATTTGAATGCCTGGTTATTTGAAATTATTAGGAGGTGTGACCTTATTGGAGCAGGTGTGATTTTGTTGGATGAAATGTGTCACTGTTGGCGGGGGCCGGGAGGCTTTCATACTTCAAAGCCTCAAGCCAGGCCCAGTGCCTCTGTTGCTGCTGCCTGCAGATCCAGATGTAGAATTCTTACCTACTTCTCCAACACCGCGTCTGCCTGATTACTGCTATCCTCACCGTCATGATGAGAATGGATTAAAACTCTGAAATTCTAGGCAAGCCCTAGTTAAATTACTTTGTATATAAGAGTTGCTATGGTCATGATGTCTCTTCACAGCAATAGAACACTGACTGAGAGAGAGATACTCAGTAAATTCTCCCTTTTGATGTCCCCCCAGGTAAGTGTGTATCTTGGATAGTTTTATGTCAACTCAATATAACCTAGAGTGATCTAAAAGTAGAGAACCTCTACTGAAAAAAAATGCCTCCCTCAGATCCAGCTATAGGGCATTTTCTTAATTAGTGAGCAATAGTGGAGGACCTAGTCCTCTGTGAGTGGTGGCATTACTGGGTTGGTAGTGAGGTTCTCTGTGAAAGTGGGACAAGCAAGATGTGATGAGCAAGCCAGTAAGCAGCACTTCTTCATAGCTTCTGCATTGGCTCCTGCCTTCAGGTTCCTGTTTTGTCTGAGGGCTTGTCTGACTTCTTTCAGTGGTGGACTATGCTGTGGAAGTGTAAGCTAAATAAAACCTTTCCTCTACAACTTTCTGTTGATTATGGGGTTTTGTCAAAGTGATAGTAACCTTAACTAAGACAGAGAGGGAAGTGGGGATTCCTGATTTTGGATACTCTTGGAGGAAATACTTGAGAAAGCCGGAACACAAATTATAGAACTCTCATGTTTCCAAACTTTTTAATAGTAAGATTGACTTCTTTAGACCATTGAAACTTTGAGGTGTTATCTATAATTATGGGACTTGATTTTCAATATTAACTTTCATAAAACTGGGTATTACATTGACCAGCAGTAGGTAGAAGTTTGAAACTAGTGAAGGACAGCTTCTGCCTTTAATGCTGCCCAAATAACCCTTTTAGGTGTTGAATTTACTTGGACTTTGTTGAATTAGGAATATGGGCCTGTTGTAGGCTTCCTCTTCCAGTGAGATTTGGCAAAATCACTCTGGAATGCTTAGTGCAATAGTTCTATAGATTCATAACACATTCACCTTTGAGTTAGTATTTCTTAAATGAAGCCAGTGAGAGAAAGGACCACGCCCAGGAAAAACTGGAGTCTAGCTTACATTCCAACTTCCCTTGTATAGATTCCCCAGAAAACAGATCTGGAGACTTTGATTTCTAACCTTGAGTCTCCCCACTAATATCTCCTGGCAAGGGTCTGAGTGCTTCCATGGGTGACATCCTACCAGATGAACGGACGATCAGTGTTTCAGGATGTACCTGTTACAGCCCTGGTCTGGCAGAATAGGTTTCTGGATGACCCAGATGTTACCTAATTTTGAATACCAAGCTTCTGCATGATCTGTGGGCTAAATCCTAGTCTGCTGGTGGCAACATCCTTCGAATTGGCTTCTCCAACCATGGTTTGGAACAGGGGATCTATGGGAAGGAAACATGATTGATTCAACTTCCTTCAACCTTGGCATCCACTGGAAAATCACAAGTCAGTCTCACAGCTGACAGAAGGAGAGAAGTCAAGAGTTTAGGAGCCTGAAGGGTACAACCATGGCTCACATGAGGAGTAGGACTCTGGGCACTCACAGTGACTTTTGTGCTATGTACAAGCCTTCTTGTGCCTCAGAAAACATTTCTTTGGGAACACTTCACATGTTTATTGTAAGAAATTATATTTCTGTTTTCTTTTGTTTCAAGACATTATCTCACTCCTTAGGCCCAGATGGTCATGAACTCATGACTGTCCTGCCTCTGAAGAGTGAGTTTTGAGACCTAGCATCTGCCATAATATCTGGATTCTATCAGAAATTTTCAGTCTGGCCTCTGTTTGCTTCTACTGACCTACATGGGGGCACCATTCAAGGAAATAAATTATATAACCTTATGATTTGGCATATAAAATAAGTGCTCTGATATTTACATTTGAACTGTCATTTCTAAAATTAAATAGAACATTTCATACTGATAGTTTTTAATCTTCATTTGATTTTTTCTTATAATGACCTTAAACAATAGGAAAAAAATGTTATCAGAAACTGAGAAAGAAATTGCACAATACAAAGCTTTTATATTTTAGCCCCTTTAATGGCACACTTTTCTTATATTTTGGACAAGGACCCTCCTATTTTTTACTTTGTTCTGAAAATCCTATACCCAAACCTTCTCAAAAGATCCTGGATTCCTGGTATCATTGGCATTCCTATTCTGCAGAGTCAACTATCTAAGAGGCAGTTGACTTCTCTTTTCTGACCTGAATAGACCAGTTGGTAATTTAATACTTATGCCATGAAAAGAACAAATTTTAAACTAGGAATATGCTAGAGTATCACAACCAGACTGATGACAGTGGTCAAATCATTTTGATGGTTTCGATACTCTGAGATTATTGGATGGACTACAGAGTAGCACTGTAGCACCATTCACATATATTATGACCTGCAGCAGAGACCTCGTAGCAAGAATGAATCAATGTGTAATTTGTAGGAAGTGATACTGTGTGACATTAGTGGATTTCTTTAGAATCAATCAGATCACTAGGCACTTCTCCTAAAGAGGTCTTTTCTCCATTGAATAGGCAAGTAAAGGCGGTGTTTTATCAGAGACGCTTGAGTTGTTAAAGTGGAAAGAACCAAAGCATTAAGGCATGATGAGCCTCACCATCTGTCTCTAGCTGTGTGAATTTGGCCAATCACTTACCTAAGTCAACTGGATAATAGAGAGTATAATGCTATTCCTGGCCATGTTGTAAATCATTGAGGAGGTGTGTAAAGTGCCAGCAAGCTTTTCAATTCTCTTGAATAGTATTTTTTCTTCTTTTGACAGTTTTGAATACTTATTAAGCACCTGCGATCAGCTAGTCCTACCTGGTAGGCATCCACAAACAAATTCAAAACCCTGCTTGAAAGTGGATTACATATTAGCATGGCCTTTGCTGTTGGAGAAATCTACAAACATACACTGAAGAAGAAGAAATGGGTTACTAGGCTTCTATGCCCTGGTCGCTCATCCTTTATAATTGTCAGCCTTTGCTATCAGGATGATGCCATCTAGAGTTGCAGGAATGAATTTGTTTTTTCTGCTAATTTAAATTTAAAAGTTCAGGAAAAGCAAAGTCTCAGCACTCTGTTAGTTTTCTATTGGAAACAAAGGTTCACACACAAACACATACACAGAGATGGATGGGGGAGGGAGGGATACCCATAAAGAAATAAGGGTTTGTGCCTAGTCTTCTTGTTACTTGTTATGCCCTGTTAGGTTGATAATCCCTGGGAGGTCTACATTTTTTAAGAGAAATGGAGAAGTGAATCTGGGGAAGAAGAGAGGCAGGGGTCAAAACTGGGAAGAGAGGAAGGAGGAGAAACTGAAGTCAGGATGTAATATACAATAGAAGAATAAAAGAAAAAAGAAAGAAACAGACTCTTTACTCAGGAAGGCAGAGCAGTGTTTGAGTTTGCCCTGAATGTTGGGACTTTCCTATGTTCTTTATCTTCCTTGGAATTGGTTGGTTTGATCCATCACAGGGGATGGTTACTCTAGACAAAGACAGGTAGGTTGATTTGTTCCCACCACAGGAGCCTTTTTTGGGAAATTTAGAAGTCCTGCTGCACAGTTCTATGCCTTGAGAAAAGCCACGAACCAAGTTTTTGTCTTTGTCTTACTGCAAGATTGTACCTTGAGCCTACCAGGGATTTGTTTGCCTTTGAGTCCCTCACTCAAATACTTGAAAATGATTTGAAACATGTTTTATTCACATTATCACTTTATTTGCATTAATTTTGCTTTTCAGTTAACCTTTATACAGTCTACATAATCTTTCTGCATATTTGCATTTACACATATGCATATCACAATACATTTATGCATATTATACAAAATAAAACAAAATATACAGTATTTGCATAGACTCCTAAAGATTCATCCCATTTTAAAAATCCCATTATTGTTTTCAAATGCCTTTACTGATTTATTTGCAGGATTCAGGTTCTAAACACCATCTATGTTTGATTGTTAGGTCTCTTCTTTGAATGTATACTTTCTACATTTCTCTTTTCAGATGTCATTAATTTATTGGAAAAACTGATTCTGTGCTTTTCATTGTTTCAAGTTCCATATTTGTCCAGATCTTAACCACTGTGGCAGCTGCCTGGCACTGTGCAGTTTGAGCGTAACTTTAGAGATCTGACCATAGAAGAGAACATCAAGTCATTTGTCCTCATCACCTCTATGCATATGACTCACAAATATTACTCCAGCTTTGCCTTCTCCATCGAACTGTACATTACTTATGCTACTTCCTACTTGGCATGCTCCTTTTCTTAAATGTCTAAAATAAAACCTAATTTATCATCTCTCTAAAGCACATACTGTAGAATTCCTCATTTAATAACTAGAAAGAGTTATTAAAGAAGTTTTTACTTCTTAAACTTACCTCTATTTCATCTAAATCCTACATGCTCCCCATGCTAATTTACTTGCATATTTATGTACAGTTAGGTTATTTCATATGATCCTAATTGCCTCTGGTCTCATTCAAGTCGTGAACACATCATTTATGGATTGTTGGAACAAACTCAACTTATCTTTTTTGTGCCGCTCCTTTCCTGGGTATCAGCTATTCTAAATATAACAATGAGAATCATTTGATAAAATGTAAGTCCTCTCAAGCCATGCATCTGCTTATTATTCTACACTGCCTTCTGTTTTGCTCAGCAGGAAAGCTAAAGTTCCTACTATGGAGTAGCAAGAAGTATGAGCCTTTCACGTCTGACCTCCCATTTGCTTGCTAACATTTTAGCTTCTTATGCTGCTTATCCATCTCCCCCTCCCACTCACACACACCACACTGCTTTTTCTGCTCCTCATAAAATCATGATTCTAAAGGAATTTTTCTTTCTTATGTCTGGGATGTTATTTCTTACCTTGAATTTTATTGGTCCTTATTAAAAACATCAATGCCTTCAACATTTCATGTCTATCTTTCCTGTTTGGATCTCCATGTTAGCATTTATCTCTCCACAGGTATCTATTTGCTGCTTCACTCCCTTGTTACAATGCCATATCCCCAAGAACTAAGAACAGGACAATATATGTAGGAGATTCTCAATGGGTAATTTTAATGTAAACTGAAGAACTGGCATTAACACATGTCATCATTTACAATCATAATAGACAACTTTCTATGCTTATAAGCAGATTTCTTTAATTTCTAGCTATGTAGAGCCTAAATGCTTACATCTAACCTAAATGATACATCTGCTTCTAATTTTCATTTTACATTGAGTCCTTTGCAGGAACCATAGACAAAGCTTCCTAAGACTGCTGTGTCGTCAGTTTGTTCCACCCCAGTGGCTGTCGGGGTGGGGGTACCACTGCGGTAACTAATTACCTAGCTAGGAAATTAGGGTTTTTTGGTCTACAGAATTGCTTCTGTTTCTGGTCCTCCAGGCACAGAGATACCAAGAAAACAAAGTTAATTAGGCACTTCTGAGTCTAGACATTTGCCTAAAAACTTCAAGCCAGTGGATTTGTATTCCACCCTGAGGGATGGTAGAACTGGATTCCTGGAGACATACTGCAAAAGTACCCTGGTAGAAAATGGTTCTAATCAAGCTATTATTGAAGGCACTTCGACTACAAAAGGGTGGTCTGCCCGTCTGCCTGGAACAAAGGCTGCGGACTTCCTGCTGATGATCTCACCTTACCTAGTAGGAACTCTGTCTGTAAACACCAAAGATTTTCATCTGCCATCCGTCTAAGCTTCCAACTTGGCAGGGGCTAAAGAAATGAGAAAAAGCTATAGTGTATGGACAGCAGTAGTTCTCAGTCAGGGGTAATTTTGTCTCTAAAAGAAAATTTGGCAAAGTCTGGAGATATTTTTGCAGTTTTCATTAACACAACTAGGGGTATTCTTTTAGCATACATATGCATATATTTATGCTATTTATATATAGAGAGTTCTCATTAAATCTCTGGATTTATATCTTAATGTTACATACTTTGTGTGTGTATGTGTGTGCGTGCGAACTGTGACATTTATTTGCTCAGATGTATCAGTTATGCTTCCATTTATATGTTAATCTGTTGTTTTCTATAAATATGTGTCTGTTTTGCACAAGTCCATGTATGTGTGATCCCTGAAGCTAAGTTAACTTTTATAAGCTGCCTTAAAGTTGAGTGATATGTTGTTGCTATATGGAAAAATTTATGCTCACATAACATTGTATATACTTATACTCAAAGATATTCAGAGCACAGTGCACAGGGATTTTGCTAAGCATATAAGAAACTCCATCATCACTCACCTTCAGGGTTCACAGCCACCTATTAGTCTACTTTATTGGGAAGTTTTCTGAGATTCCATGGCTTTTAAATCCTATTTTCCAGAACTCAAAAACTTGCTGTGTTTTGAACTTCAACTCTCAAATCTTTTTTCTCAGCATAGTAGCACACTCCTCAGGCCATCCTCTCCGATGTTGTGGCTCTATGTGTCACTAACATGCTATATATTCTCAGTTTATGCTGTTTTTGGTAACTCCAGATTTGTATACATAGGTGCATTGTCTGCTATATGACTATTGAATATTTTAAATCTAAAGGATCTAAAATAACACCTCAAATCTCTGTTACATCTAAATTCTCTCAATTAAGATTCACATTTAAAGAAATCTGGGGCTACAGATGCCGAGAGGCTAAACATGCTGGCTGTTCTTCAAGAGGACCCTAGTTCAATTCTTAGCACCCACATAGTGAAAAATAGCAATTTGTAGCTCCAGTTCCTGGGTAACCTCCACTGTTTTCTGGTCTCTTGTGGGCACTGCATGCATATGGTGCACAAACATACATGCTAACAAAACAGCTATTTACACAAGATAAAAGTAAATAAACCTTTAGAAATTGCATTTATGTTCAATCTATCTTTTCTTTGTTCCACATTCTATCTGCAAGCAAATTCTGATGGCTCTAAATTGAGTGTGTCTCTAATATGACCAGTTGCTACTATTTCCATTGTCTTAGGTTCAAACTACCTTCCACTTTGTGTCTGGGGTATTATTCACTGTATCATTATTCTATCCAGTGATGTAGTGACTGTCAAGGATCCCAAAGTACCTAAAAATGTGTGGAAGTATACCTATAGATTCACACAGATTAGCTATCTACAAACAAGCTTTACAGAAATAAGCTATAATTATTGTTAATTGCAATGGAGTCCTATTACAACTCTACCTTCTTGTCACACAATGGCTGAAACAATTAAAATTCCTTTTTTTCATTAAATAATGTTTTTTATTTATTTTTTGAGAATTCCATAAATGTATACAATGTATTTTGATTATATTCACATCTAGTACTTCTCCCCATATCCTCAGAATCACAACAATGTTTCTGTCTCAATACAAAAAAATAACAATAATCTACTGATCTCACTTAAAGTTGCCCATATGTACACAGATATAGACCCATGTATTGAGGTATAAACAAACTACCAATGGCACACTCCCAAATAAAAATGATTCTCTCTTCCTCTGCATCCATCAGCTGCCAATAATTCTCAGCTATTGGTTCAGCTCATGAGGCCTTTTCCCATTCTTAATTAGGATTACTATTGCTGTGATGAAACACCATAACCAAAAGCAAGTTGGGGAGGAAAGGGTTTATTTGGCTTGTACTTCTACATCATAGTCCATCATTGAAAGAAGTCAGATCAAGAACTCAAACAGGGCAGGAACCTGGAGAGAGAAGCTGATTTAGAGGCACTGACTACTTTCTTAAAGAACCCAGAAACACTAGCCCATGGATGACAAAACCCACATAGGGCTGAGACTTTCATCATCAATCACTAATAAAGAAAATACCCTACAGGATTTCCTAGAGCCCGATCTTTTGCAGGCATTTTCTCAATTGAGAATCCCATCTCTCAAATATTTCTAGGCTGTGTCAAGTTGACATAAAACTCTTCAGTATACCCATCTATACTGAAATTTTGAGTGGCATGGTCTTGTCCAAGTACCCATTGCTCTGTGAGTTCCTGTGGGCAACAACTATGTCGTGTCCAGTTTACATTGCACAGGTCTCCTCCCAACCTCTACCAGTTAGTTTATTCCCTCCCCATTGATGTTCCCCGAGGCTTAGGTGGCAGAGGTTGATATAGACAACCTTTCCATCAAAGCACTTAAAGTTAATTATTTTCTGTACTTGGACCAATTTAAATCTTTGGCTTACCATTATCTACTGTAAAAGTAGCCGTTTTGACCAAGGATTAGAGTAGCACACACATGATGATTTGACCAAATAACCACATTAAGTTACTCTATAGGATGT